>JAPYZL010145039.1:0-18004 GCA_030522825.1 Platygaster orseoliae
ACATTTTTAATGCCAGATAAAAAATGATGTTTACGTTTTACACAAACGTCAACTATTGCAATCGAGACCTCACACATATACCTTCAAACAACAAGTGTAATATTGGAATGGAACAAAAAAAAAGTATCACAAGCGACTCCTCTTTCAAGAGGGCAGAAACTTATTCCCATACCCAATATTTACAATAGTATAAGCAAGAAATTTAAAAAAACATATATAATGCAAAACTTTACGAAAATTTTTTTAATTAATGTAAAAAAATGAAAACAAGGAAAAAAACTTACAAATTGTAATTCTAGAAAATTTTCTGAAACTTCAAATTTTAATGAAATTTTTCCAATTATATAACATCTTTGTGCGAAGATCAATTTTCAATTTGGAAAAACTTTTATAATAATATAAAATTAAATACCTGAAAATACGAAGCAAAAATCAATCAATTGTCAACTTTAAGTTGAACCGAACCATTAAAATTTTTAATAAATAACATTTCTCAAAGTTATATTATATTCTATTGTATTGTTTTTAAAATTTCAAAAATTTTGGGCTGTTTCCGTACGATGAAACATTTTTTGATTTTTCAAAATGTAGTATATTACACAGTATATGTAAACTTTCGGAATTAAAAAATTTTTCACGATATACACAATTTATTAACATCATCTTAAATTCAACAAATTATTCGAATACCGTAGAATTTATGACAAACTGGAGAATTATTCCAATGCTTTTTAATTTTCTTTATATTCTTAAAATTATCATCGGAGAAAATTCATTCAAATTTGTGTATAATAATTTTTCCTAATTTTTCAATACTTTCAAGTTTTTAAAATATTTTCATAAAATAAAAAAAAAACAATAAACTTTTCCGAAAAATTCATAAATGAAAAAAAACAATGAAAACAAAAATAAACTTACAAATTGTAGTTCTAGATAGTTTTCTGAAACTGCGAATTTTTATTAAATTTTTACAGTTATACAACATCTTTGTGCGAGGATCAATTTTCGATTTCAAAAAACTTGATAATAATATGAATATTAAATACGCAAAAATACCACGAAAAAATCAATCAATTATTAATTTCTAGTTTAACTGAACCATTAATATTTTAAACAAATAACATTTCTCAAAGTTATGTTATATTTTAGATGATTTTTCAAATTTAAAAAATTTTTGACCCTATCCGTATGATTATACATTTTTTGATTTCTAAAAATGTAGTATATTACACAGTATCTGTAATTTTTCGGAATTAAAAAATTTTTCACGATGTACAAAATTTAATAAAATTATCTGAAATTAAACAAATTATTTGAATTTTATAGAACTTACGACAATCTGGAAAATTACCCCAATGCTTTTTCATTTTTTTTATATTTTTACACTAATATTCGAAAAAAATGCATTTGAATTTGTGTATAATGATTTTTCGCAATTTTTCAATACTTTCAAGTTTTTGAAATTTTTGATAAAATTAAAAAAAAAATCATAGACTTTTCCAAAAAATATGACAATGAGAACAATACACAAAACTTATAAACAATCTCTGTAACTCCTCGAATCACTTATAATTGGAAATGTTTCAGTTTTCAATTTTCTCAAAATTTTGAAATGTTGAACATAATACAAACTATTCAAAGATTTAAGTTAGACTGAAATAATAAGAAAATTTGAATATTAAAGTGGGTAGACATCAAAATCTTTGGTTATTACGGTTTGGACATTGTTGTCTCCTACCAGAGATTTTTGATCTCAAAAGTTTTTTGAATTTGTTTATATTTGTAAATAATTGTCATAACTTGTACCAACTTAATGTGCAAATATTGAAATAAAGTCATGAATCAAAAAGAACATAAAAATTGAATCTAACTCGAAAAATATACGAATAGTTAAAAAACTAAAACTCGCATAAAAATATAAGATGTGCGTGAAAAACTTAAGAAAACTATACTTGGCTAGAAAAAATCAACAAAAACGAAATTCCCTCATTTATGTCATTTTCAAAAAAATTCACAACTAATTCACAAATCATAAACTCATAGTAGCAAACTCCAAATAATTATAACATTGATATTCTGTTAAATCTTCTACAAAATTTTGATTCTCAAGTTATTACACAAAAATTTATTTCCTGCAATTTCAAAAAATCTCACGATGTATAGTTCAAAAGTCATTGCATTTTTTATAAGCTGGCGACGAATCATTTAAGAATCCAGTCATGTAAAATGACCAAACCCTCTGACCCCCCCCCCCCCCCCAAACTCTTACACATTGTAGAGAGACAACATCTTTTTTTTTTTCATTAAAATAAATGTCAAAGCTTACTCGGAGTGGCTTAGCGAGTTGTTCACCGAGTGCGGCGCCCCAAACTCGATGAGCTTCCGCGCTAGCATCCATTTCTTCGCCGATGCATCGCCATGCCTCGTTGACGCCGCCCGTGCTGTTTCCACCTACGTCAATAATTTCTCTATTATTACTTCGTTCATACACATATTTGGAATTTTTTCCAAAGGTCGGTATTCAGAGGCGTAGGCAAACACGTAGTTATACACTGAGAAATAAATCTAGTATTTTTTAAACTCAGAATTATAATAATTATACTATATAAATAGTATTGTGTTATTCAAAAAATCGTATTGTAGTCATTTGTATAAAGTAAAGTAGTTGCAGTTGTTTATAGTGAAACTCATATATGTATAGTAATACAAGAAAAAATGTAGAAATTTAAATCATAGAAGGTAATTTCCAATATCTTGTGTAAGAGAATTGTTATTTAGTAAAGTAAAAAATATAGTATGTTAAGTATTTTTTACTGAAGATCAACTTATGATTGCGATATTTAACGTTTAACTATACTGTATGGTAAAAATAAATATACATATGTATAGCTAAATGTAGTATAATAGTATAAGAAAAATTAAAATAATATTGTAGTTTTTCCGAAAATATAGGAATATTTTTCCAATATTTATAGTACGAATTACTAGGTTTTATTTCTCAGCGTGTGAAAAATTGCTTAAATTCGTTTGAATTATGCATTGTAAATATTTTTGTCAGGGGCACACACAGAAAAATATTTCGTGAGGGATTTCACACAAAAACATGTTTCTTGTATCTTATAAATAATTTTATCAATTATTGGAATCAATAAATTTGTTAACGAATTTTGGATTTTATTTGTTAAAATTCTTTTAAATTTCCAATTCTAGGATTTTAAAATATAGATTTCACAGACGCACATGTTAAATTTGGATTTATTTCATTTAGAAATTCTATTCTAAAATATTTTCACGAAAAAAAATATTTTATGATTTTTGAAAGCGTTGAAAATGATTGTGATCAATTTTTTCTTGAAGTAGAATGTCAATCTAATTACTAGAATTTTGCAGTTACATAAAATCGGTTTTGTGGGTTGAAAACTTCAAACAGTAGTTGAAAAAAAACTTTTTTTACATGTTTTTTCGTAATTATTTCATACTGAATAACTTATTTCAAAAATTGACGAATATTTATTAACGCTAAAAAGTTTAAAAAATCAGGATTAAAACTTTTTAGAAATGATATTTCAATTTTTCTCATAGCTGTATTTTGACTGTTAAAACCTTTATATTTTTCAATAATAAGTTTTCTCTTCAATTTTCCACTTAAAAAAATGTTTGAAATATACTAAAAGAATAATAACATTTTTTATTTGTTTTCAGACTTTCATACAATACAGAATTTAAATATTTTGAGTATTTCAAAAAATATCATCTTTTGACCAAAAATTCCTAAATTTTGAAAAGCAGAATCGAACAATGGATTCTCGATAGTTGGAAAATATTTCGAATACTTGATTTTTTTCTCGAATTTTTTTGCTGCATTACAGGATTCTAAATTTAAAATTATTAACATCTTTTAAACAGGAATACCCAAATCTAGATAAAAAAATTCTACACTTAGAAATTCTGAAAACTCTAAAATTCTCAACTTAGAAAATAGGAAAAATTCAATATTGTCGTATTGAAAAATTTTATCTCACCGAAATAAAAATCATGTCCGACTTTTTTATTTCTGAAACGATTGATAAAGTTTATTTTAAACTGAATAATTTCATTATACATTTTGTAGATTCTGAACATTTTCAAACACACGTGAAACATTGTCAGAACCATAACCTTTAGAACTACGAAAAAGTATAATTCACTGTAGATTTATAATGTCATAAACGTTTCTCAAGAAATATAGAATTATGAAGTTTTTGAAATATTATTACTAAAATATACATTTGAATGAATTAGTTTATTGTAATTCAATTAATTTAATATGGATAATTCAATTAAATTTTATTAAATTTTATTTATTTAATATAAATAATTATTAATAATTATAAATTATAAATTATAATTATAATTATTAATAATTATAAATTATTAATTATAATTATAATTATTAATAATTATAAATCAATATTATTCCATTTCATTTTATTAATTTAATATAAAAAAATCAATTTACTTTCATTTCATTTTATCAATTTAATATAAATAATTTCATTCCATTTTATTAATTTGAAATAAATAATTTCATTTCGTTTCAATAATTTAATATTAATAATTCAATTTCGTTTCATTTCGTTTTATGAATTTAATAAAATGATATTATTAAAATATACATTTATCCTGCAATTAAAGGCCTCAAAATTCAAAAAAAATTAACCGCGTTAAAAAAATTGTAAATTTTTCTCGTCGTGAAATTCCCAAAAACTGCCGTCACATAAGAGAACCATCTTAAAATTCTAAACTTAGGAATTGCTTATTCCGAGAAAAATAGCGTTCCCGTACCTTGATCTTTTGTGCAAGCCTTGGTCAATTTGCAGCTAAGTTTAGCAAGACTCTTGGCGTAATTTGCTTCCAGTTCGGCTCTGAAATTGAATCAGGAATGAATTTAGAAGCGCGCGGGAATGAATTTAGCGGCCCCGGCGATAATAATAGTCGTCGCTTTTGCGAGTCGAGTGCCTACTCACCTCTCTTGGAGAATCGCGGCGAGCTCTTTGCAAAAATCGCCACCTTGTTTCACGTACTTTCGCACGTCCTCGAATCCACCCTGACCTCCCTGCAAAAAGGGAAACAAACGAGTGCCGCCGTTAGTACTTTTCTGTGACTAAAAGAACGTAAAAATGAAAGAGTATGGAAAAGATTCGCAATAAACCATGTACTCTATTTCAAAAATTATATTATATGTTAATATAATATATTTAATTATAAAAAAATGAGGGAATGGAAATTTCAGACATCCAAAACTTTGGTTGCTGGAACCAAATATTTCTTTCCGTGCACTCAATTCCTTTTTTATCCCAACTTTTTCATTCAATAACAACTCAAACATTACATCTACCTATGATTGCCTTTTCCAAGAACATTAAAACACTTAAATCCAAAGAAAAACACGAACATAGCTTTTATTTATCTTTTCGAAAGAATTCCAACGAACGTGCTTTTCTTGCCTCACTTCTGCAACTTTGCAGAAGCTATAAGATATTTTTTGCGCTCAGAAAAAAAACATGGAAAAAGAGCCTACAATGCGCGCATCTGGTCATGTCTCAATAATTGCGCTCCGAGTGCGTATTTATGCATTTCATAGCGGTAAACACGCTCCGCTTCAAACTCCGCGTGCTCGTGTCGCATACAAAGATTTCTGAGCTTTATGAAATGAAGCGTTTGCCATATTGTGTTCAAGAAACGTTTTTTCACCTAACGGGATATTTATTGAACACCGTAAAAGTAATTAGAATATTTTGTATCCGGTGAACTTTTGTGCCTCGCAGAACAAAAAAATTGATTTCAATAAAAAATATTAAAGACGTACATTAATATTAAATTTATTCCCTGAAAAACCGAGTTAATGAAGTTTATTCAACTCCCGAAAAAAAATAAACTACCTGACTGTTGACGTGTGAAAGTACTTCTCCCACTAGTCGCACAATATACTAATTCCGATCTTTGGCTTTTTCTTTCCATAATTACCGTCAACGTTTGGAACGTTCATCATCGAAAACTCGAGCGATGAAGTCGAAGATTGCCGGCGTTTCGAAAGAAAGGAAAAGTTGAACGCGATGTTGTACGGGTCGCAAATCCGATCATATCTTCCGCTTCGTCAAAATAACGCGCTCGGCCATAATGGAAAGTTTGGGAAAGTCACGCGGTGAAATTCCGCGGCTTTGTTTCCCGTGCGAGAAGCCGCGGTTTTGCTGATACGCCGGCTCTGATAATGAAAAAAATGCGACCGATGACATTAGGCGTTTGTTCTCCACAAGGAGAAGTCGACTCGGTTTTTCGTGCCATTGTTCCTTCATCCGTGGAAATATGATGATTTTATTACATGTTCTTCTATGGTGTAATTTTTTTTTTTTTATAATTACATGCAGATTGGGAATTGGAGGAGTTTTAGGTGTGTTTTCTTGCCACAAATCGAGATACAATTAGAAATAAAAGTTTTGGTATTTATTATTTATTTCAATAATATATAATTAATAATAATATAATCATAATTATTATATTATATATTGTATATTATATATTATTATATTATATTATATAATATGTTATAGTATACAATATAATATAATAATCAATAGTAATACAATATAATAATATTATTAATAATGATAGATCATAATTAATTAATAAGTATTATTTCATTTCAGAAACTTTTGTCGCTGTTCCAAAAGTTTTAGAAGTTTTTAGAAATCAAAAGACAGAAAAAGAAAAGAAAAAAATACGAATATTTTCAATACTCCTGAATTTTCACTCAAAAAAAAAAAAAATCAATCAAAAAAATTCATACAAAAAACGTATTATTAAATAATAACCACAGAACTTTGACTGTTCTGGGTCAAGTAAGGACTGAAAAAAAACTTTCTTTTCGAAATACCTCGTTCAACTTCACGGTATGAATTCTATGAAAATGACAAATATGGCAACTTTTCGACAATTACTCTTCATTTATACTCACGCGTCGCGTCATTTTACCGTTTCGGCATTGAACGCGAATTCGTTTCACGGACGCGACGCGCGTTCTGAAATTGCAAAAGCTTGTCGTTATTGCTGGCGTTGCATTCACCTGCGACTCGCGCGTACCTATATATCCAAGTCGCGAATTATATCTCGCGTTGATCAAGCCACATCAGAATGGCACGATACGCTTCCAGCCTAAATCCCTTCGATTCATTGCCATTTCCACGGTAACAAATTTATGAGGACGTGCAACTTTCTATATCATGAATTTATTATACCCCGAGAAACAAATCTAGTAATTTGTACGGTAATTATTGGAAAAATCACTATATTCTAGGGAAATCCACTATAATTTACAGCAACAACCAATAATTTGGTTATCGTACCTAAAGTTTTTGTTGTCATTCCCAAAACTTTGGTGGGCTCGTATTTAACTAAATCAATGGTTGCTGTAACCAAAAATTTCTCTCCATGTACCTAGTAATTTGTACCATAATTATTGGAAAAATTACTATACTCTAGGAAAATTCATTATGATTTCTGTCTACACGGGAAAAATGGTTTGGTTGCGACAACCAAAACTTGTGTTATAGCAACTAGTGCTGAATTTTTATAACGGATACTGAAGTAGCGAAAATCAATAATTTGGTTATCATACATAAAGTTTTTGTTGTTATTCCCAAAACTTTGATGGGCTCGTATTTTACTGAACCAATGGTTGCTATACCGAAAAATTCTCTCCGTGTAGTAATTTGTTTCATAATTATAAAAAAAATTACCATATTCTAGAAAAATCCTCTATACCTTCTACCTACAAATGGTTTTGTTGCAGCAACCATTAATTTAGTAAAATATGGACCTATAAAAGTTTTGTGTACTACAACCAAAACTATGGTTATGACAACTAAAGCTTCTATAATAGCAACTAATGCTCAGTTTTTATGACCGATATTCAGGTAGCAACTACCAATAATTTGGTTATCATACCTAAAGTTTTTGTTGTAATTCCCAAAATTTTGGTGGGCTCGAATTTTACTAAATCAATGGTTGCTGTAACCAAAAATTTCTCTCCATATAGTAAATTGTACCATAATTATTAGATAATTACTATATTCTCAAAGAATCCTCTATAACTTCTATCTACACGGAAAAAAAGGTTTGGTTAGAGCGACTATTGATTTAGTAAAATATGGACTTACCAATGTTTTGGATACTACAACCAAAACTTTGATTATGACAACCAAGGCTTCTATAATAGCAACTAATGCACAATTTTAATAACTGATACTTAGGAAGCAACAACCAACAATTTGGTTATCAAATCTACAGTTTTTGTTGTCATTCCCAAAACTTTGGTGAGCTCGTATTTTACTGAATCAATGATTGCTGTCACTAAAAATTTCTCTCCCTGTAGTAATTTGTACCATAATTATTGAAATAAAAACTATATTCTAAAAAAATCAACTATAACTTCTATCTACACGAAAAAAAATGGTTTGGTTACAGCAACCACAACTTGTGTAATAGCAACTAATGCTCAATTTTTATGACGGATTCTTAAGCATCTATGACCAATAATTTAGTTATCATACCTAAAGTTTTTGTTGTAATTTCCATAACTTTGGAGGGCTCGTATTTTACTAAACCAATGGTTGCTGTAACCAAAAATTTCTCTCCATCTAGTAATTTTTACTATAGTTATTAAAAAAATTACCATATTCTAGAAAAATCCACTATAACTTCTATCTACACGGAGAAAAATGGTTTGGTTACAAGAATCATTGATTTAGAAAAATATGGACCCATACAAATTTTAGGTACTACAACCAAGACTTTGGTTATCACAACCAACGCTTTTGTTATAGCATCTAATGCTCAATTTTTATGACTGATATTCAGGTAGCAATAACCAATAATTTGGTTATCAAAACTAAAGTTTTTGTTATAATTCCCTAAACATTGGGGCGCTTATATTTTACTAAATCAATGGTTGCTGTAACGAAAAATTTATCTCCATGTGGTAATTTTTACCATAATTATTAAGAAAATTAGTATACTCTAGGAAAATCCACTATAATTTCTGTCTACGTGGGAAAAATGATTTAGTTACAGCAACCAAAACTTATGTTTTAGAAACTAGTGCTCAATTTTTATGACGGATACTTAAGTAGCAATAACCAATAATTTGGTTATCATACCTAAAGTTTTTGTTATGATTCCCACAACTTTGGTGGACTCGCGTTCCACTAAATCCATGGTTGCTGTAACCAAAAATTTCTCTCCATGTAGTCATTTGTACCAAAATTATTGGAAAAATTACTATACTATAGAAATCTCCACTGTAATTACTATCTATACGGAAAAAATGGTTTGGTTATAGCAAACTAAACTTGTGTCATAGCAACGACTGCTCAATTTTTATGATGGATACCTCAGTAGCGAAAACCAATAATTTAGTTATCATACCTAAAGCTTTTGTTGTGATTCCCAAAACTTTGGTGGGCTCATATTTTACTAAATCAGTGGTTTCTGTAACCAAAAATTTCTCTCTTTGTAGTAATTTTCACCATAATTATTGAAAAAATTGCCATACTCTAGAAAAATCCACTATAATTTCTATCTACACGGAGAAAAATGGTTTTGTTGCTGGAACCATTAATTTAGTAAAATATGGACCCATCAAAGTTTTGGATACTACAACCAAAACTTTGGCTATGACAACTAAAACTTCTTTTATAGCAACTAATGCTTAATTTTGATGACTGATACTTAGGTTGCAAAAACCTATAATTTGGTTATGAAAGCTAAAATTTTTGTTATAATTCTCAAAACTTTGGTGGGCTCATATTTTAATCAATTAATGGTTGTTGTAACCCAAAATTTCTCTCTGTGTAGTAATTCGTACCATCATTATTTAAAAAATTACTATATTCTAAAAAAATCCACTATAACTTCTATCTACACGGAGAAAAAAGGTTTGGTTACAGCAACCATTGATTTAGTAAAATATGGACTTACCAAAGTTTTGGATACCACAATTAAAACTTTGGTTATGACAACTGAAGCTTCCGTTATAGTAGCAACTAATGCTCATTTTTTATGACTGATACTTAGGTCGCGATAAACAACTATTTGGTTATCATACCTAAAGTTTTGGTTGTACTACTCAAAACTTTGGTGGGCTTACATTTTACCGAATCAATAGCTGCTGTAACGAAAAATTTCCCAGTGTACATGTAAGAAAAACAAAATTTCTTTTTTATCTAATTATCTCAATGAATTATTATTAACATATTAATATATTTTACTGAATATATTATTATATTCAATTTAATATAAAAAATGAATGATTCTAACTTAATTGATAAAATAAATGAAAAAAATTATAAAAATGATGAAGAAGAATGAAAAAAAATTAGAAAAAAAGGATAAACAAAAACTCCCCAACAGTTTGCAATAACACAGGAAGAAACTTTCTTCGCTGCACAGAAGCCAAATTTTTCAGAGCATGAATGAACCGAGACAAAACCCGGTTGTAAATTAAGTAGTTGCGTTAATTAATTCGTCGCAACCCGTCGAACGACTGCCTTGGGTTCTCTCCTACCGTTTGCATTTTGTATGCACGTCGTTTGTTGCGCAATCCCATCCAACCATTTATTCCGGTCAAACTTCTTTTTATGTGCACCGTAACTTTTCTCAAGTTATGCAATGGACGTAGCTAAATTTGCCCTCATGATCCCTCGCGTCTTTGATTTTATTTATGAAAATTAGTACCTCATATTCATAAAACTTTATGCAATACACACGTGTTTCCACTATTTTATTTCTCTGTGAAAACACCGTTTACGACGATCCGGAGATAGACCATAATTGGTATAGCTGATTAAGTGATTTGCCAATATTTCATGATTATTTTGATATTTCCAGTTTGTTTATGTAATAAAATAAGAGATTTTCGCAACAAAACCGTTTTAGAAAAATAAGATTTTTTCAGTAGGAACTCCCATGAAAACGAAATTCCAATTCATCTCCTCAAAAGCTACACTCCCCTTCCTCCCCCTCCCCCCACTGTCGCCTCTCATTTGTATGATTGCATGATTACGAGACATTGTCGAGTACCTCATCAATCTCGTGCGCATGAAGCCGATGAGTGGAAGCTATTAACCCTTTGATTGACCCGAGCATTCCTTTCCTGGCGGCGCCGACTTTTCTGACGTTGTTTTCCACGGGAATCGACTTTTCGTCGCACAACCTCTCGAGACTGAAAGAAGTTGGGGGCGCGCTTTCCGCGACTTCCCCGAGGATGTCGTCGGAGCTGAAGGTTTTTTTCCCGAGCGAGGGCACTCTTCTCCTCGACTTTTGGAAATTGTAAACGGCGCCCATGCCGAATTCCTCGACTCGGGGCAAAGAGCCTGAACTGTCCCCAATTTGGTCTTCGGTGACGTCGTAGGAACCGGACCTCGGGCTATTTTTTTTCCGCCGTCCAGCGGCTTCAGCTTGGAGTCTGACGTGTTTCGACACGACGTTGGTCAGTTTCTGACGCTCCGAACGTAACCAATTTCGCATTCTGAAGATTGCGCTTTCGATTCGACGACTTCGAGCTTGGCGTTGGCGGTGATTGCTGGGTTGAGGGTCTAATTGGGGGTTTAGGATTTCGTTTTGGCATGAAAAAAAATTGGAATTCGCTTACACTAGTTTACATGAAAAATCTACTTTGCACAAAAAGTGTTTTCTAGACTAATTTGGGGTCGCTGAGTATGAAAACATCAATTATTCTTTTTTCCAAAGAAGCGTTATCAAAATATTTGCAAAAAACTTGTTTTTCTCATTAATTGCCAGAAATATCAAAATTAATTTAATCAATTACCATAACATATATATCATTGGAAAGGTATACTTCTTAGCTTTACAGTGATATATTGCTTTCATCGATTGAATTAGTATGTTTTCAGTGGCTGTTACTTAAAAACTACTGATTCGATCGATGAAAGCAGTATATCATTGTAAAGCTAAGAAGTATACCTTTCCAATGATATATATTTTATGGTAATAAATTTAATCGTTGTTGATATTTTGCAAATATTTCTATAACGCTTCTTTAGAAACATAAATGATTGATATTTTCATGTTCAGCGACCTCAAATTACTCTGAAAAACTCTTTTTCTGAAAGAAAGTCGCAACTAACGAAAAATTTGTAAACTAGTGTTATCCTTGATCTTGGAAAAAAAGGTTCACTTTCGGAAATGTATTATTAATTTTGATAAATTGTTTTGAAAGTTTATTACAGAAACGTTTTATTAAGTTTGAACGAATAAACATGTTGATTGAAATTTATTAAATTTTATATAAATTCAGCAGAGAGTGTATTTAAATTGTTAATTAGTGAATTGAATCTTCGATATCATAATATATATTGATATACAAGTACAATAAATTTGAAAAAATTGTTCGTAAAAATCCTAGAAGTTTTATGAAATTTCAAGTAAAACTTCTTATAAATTTAAAATAAGACGTTTATGTAAAAACTTGAATGAAATAAATGTTACATTGAATGAATTTCACATGTCTATTCATATGGAAATGAATGATAAATAAATAATATCAATCAAATTTAATAATAAATATAAAATAACAGTTATGATTTATTTTGATAATATTGTAATAAGATTTAATAATTATAATAGTAATTTTTTATATATTCATCAAGAGTTGAATAAATTTATATGAAGTTAAATTTCATGTAAATTTAAAATATACAAATGACGCATAATGTGAAAATTTTATGACTATCAAAATTTATCAAAAAATTTATAACAGTGTGAACATCAGTAACAAATCTTATTATTTTTTTTTTTTTTGGGAGTTTTTTACAGAAAAGTGTTATCAAGCTGGGATAAATAAAAATGTCTATTGAATTTTATTACCTTTTACTTAAGTTCAGCAGAAAGTATGTAAATAGCTTGAATTTAATATATCTAATCTTTAACATTATTTATTATACTGATATACAAGTACGATAAATTCTATCAACTTGTTTTTTAAAATCCCAGAAATTATGTGAAATTTTAAGTCACGCTTGTTATAAATTTTTAATAAAACGTTCATGTAGAAACTGAAATTAAATAAATGTTATATTCAATGAATTTCACGTGTCTATTGAAATTGAAATGAATTAAATATTAAAATTAATCACGGAATCAAATAATACTTAATAAAAATAACAGTATTAATTTTTTTTCATATATTATCACATTATGTATATTATTCATTGTAGTAATATTTTCTATATTCATTAATAGTTGAATAAATGAATATAAAGTTAAAATTCATGTGAAATTAAAATATACAAAAAATGCATTTATGTAATAATTTCTAAGTCTGTTTATTAAAATTTTTAAAAAAATTTATGACAGTGTTAATATCGGTAACAAATCTTATTTTTTTAGTTTCTTACAGAAAAGTGTCATCAGCTGTAATAAATAAAAGTGTCTTTTGAAATTTATTCACTTTTACTCAAATTCAGCAGAAAGTATATTAAAATGCTGAATTTAGTATATCTAACTTTCAACATTATTCATTATACTGATATACAAGTACAATAAATTTGATAAATTTGTTTCTGAAACTTCTAGAAATTTTACGAAATTTTAAGTAACGGTCATTATAAATTTTGAATAAGTCATTTATGTAGAAACTTAAAATAAATCAATGTTAAATTCAAAAAACTTCACATGTCTATTGAAATTTCAATAAATTGAATAATAATATTCAGAATAAAATTAAATATTCAATATTTAATATAGCAGTTATAATTAATTTTGATAATATCATCATATTATATAATAATCATAATAGTAATAATTTTTATAATCATGAATAGTCGAATAAATTGTATGAAGTTAAATTTCTTATGAAATTAAAATATACTAATAACGCATTTATGTGAAAATTTCTAATACTGTTTATCAAAATTTGTAACAAAATTTATAACAGTGTGAACATTAGTAACAACTCTCATTTTTTTTTTGAGTTTTTTACAGAGAAATCTCATCAAGCTGGAATAAATAAAAATGTCTTATGAAATTTATTAACTTTTACCTAAATTCGGTAAAAAGTGTACTAAAATTCTGAATTCAGTATATCTTATCTTTAGCATTATTCATTTTACTAATATACAAGTATAATAAATTCATAAAATTTGTTAATAAAATCTCAGAAGTTTTGTGAAATTTCACGTTACTTTTGTTATAAATTTTTTATAAGACGTTTATGTATAAACTTCAAAGACTGTTTATCAAACTTATTACAAAAATTCTGTACAGTGTGACCATCATTTATTTAATTTTTAAAAATATTATTGCATATTGACAGCATTGTTATTCAGTTTTTACACACATAATAAAATATTTTATATCATGACTTTTGAATGCAATTTTCCAAGAATGAGTTTTTAATAATTTTTACAATTTTCTTCTTAACTTTTGATTCTGATCATCAATAGCACTTCTCAGTGTTGGATAAATTTTTTTGTTATATTAAAATATTAATATTTTTCCAATACTTATTGAATATTTTTTATTTTGCCTTATCATCGAGTTCGATCATTAATTTTGAAAAAACTTTACACGTTTCCTTTAATTTTTGAAAAGTATTATTGCATTTTACCAGCATTTTTGATCAGTTTTTATACACATAATCCATAATGAATTATTCCATATCATGACTTTTGAGTTCAATTTTTTAAGAGTAAGTTTTTTATAATTATTTTGAATTATTTTTCATTTAAATTCGCACCTATTCCTGAATCCTGTTTTTCCTTGAAATCCTCGTTAGACTTGAGTCGATCTTTTATGGTTTTTTCTACGACTTCTGGCGTTTCTGGAATATCGTAAAGGTCTTCATGGACGAAATCCCTAATTTATTTTGAAAAATTGAGCGTCATTTGCCAATATCCCTCAAATTTTTTGTAATGCCCGTTTTTTTTCTTTTTTAGTATTATGTAGATATGAAATTGTGAAACAATTTTTGAGAAATGGAAGAAGAAACTAATAGATAGAAATTTTCGAAATATTACCAAACACCAAAAAGTCGCAAACTTCGAAAGAATTTATCCAACTCATAAAAATTCTCAACATTTTTTACATTCGCAGAGTATTTGACAATTTTTAAATTTTCCAATACGAACTTTTCTTAACTTTAAAATTTTTTCTTTTTTTTTTAAATAAGAAAATAAATTTCGACTTTTTGATTTTTCAATGTAAAATATTATTTTTAATCAGTAAAATACTGAAATTGTACATGAAAATCATCATAATTCAACGATTTTCAGAAACCCCAAATTTCTCACTATTTTTGAAAAATCTTTATCACAACTTTTCCGTAAAAATTCTTTTGACAAAGTCCAGATTTATGCTTACAAATAGTATCAAACATGAAGCGGTTAATTTATACTTGTTTCCAAAGCTCTGGAACATGAATTATGAACTTGATTTCGAAATCATTCGCGAACTACTTGAACCTTCAGTTTTTACTCCGCAAAAGTTGTTCCAATTAGACGCGAACTCGCGTTTGAAGTGGTTGGAAGCATTGAAATTTATACCCAAGATTCTACAGTTCGATTAGAAACAGCGCTGAATTAACAGTAATCAATTTTCAACCAAAGTTAAAAATGCAAATCCAAGGCACGTCGAAACTGGACGAGTCAAGCGCAAATTAATGCGACGCTTCAAACTAACGTGAATTCCGATTGATCAGAAACGTGAAACCTGAATTTTCGATTTTTCTGTTGCTTCATCAAAGCTGGGGATAATGCGATTTTTTGCTCTTATTCAAAGGTTACTGAACTTAAAGTTCTACTTTTTTTCAGCTCAGGAGTATTAAATCTTTCATAATAGGTTTGAGAATCGTTGAAAAATGAATGATTTTTATTGAATTCATGATGTGATTTATCAATAAGTAATGCAATGATCTTGTAATCGTCAGTTTTTAGTGAAATTGTGTAATGTCATCGTGGAAAAAAATGAGGCAATTTTGGAACAGTGTTTTGATGCTCATTTTTCGTAACTGCTGAGTGTGAAAAAAAATATTGTTGTATTATAATTTGTGTGATAGTGATTGATTGCAAAATCAGAAATAATAAGTAATAAATGCCCTTGACAGTTTCAACAGATTTGAAAAATTAAAAAAAAAACTGAATAGTTCCATTTCTAAGAAATTTTTGAGAATTTTGAAATAAGAGGTTTTTCGTGATTTTGACAGCTTGAAAGTTTATAACAATTTTGAATAAAATTTATGTTGATGAACTGTAAAAATACTGTGAAGACAGTATTGTGATAATAAGAAATCTAAATGATTAAAAGAATATAATGATAAAATTTTTATATTGAAAATTTTTTTAATTAGAAAAAAAAATTTTTATTATTCAAATATCAAAAAATATTGTAATAATAAGAAATCTAAATAACTTAAAAAAACTCTTACGCTGCTATTACGACTATGACAACTTTCAAAACTTGCATAATTTGTTATTTTGCCAGTTTCGAGAATTTCAATAAAGTCACAACTGTAAAAACTGTTAAAAATGTTAAAATATTAGATATCATCCAATTTTCTTAATATTACCTATATCTTATAATTACGTTAATAAATAAATAATTAAATAATTAATAAAATGTACAAATATTGTGAAAACAATATTTTAATGATAAGAAATCTGAATGATAATTATAAGAATATTTATGGTGATAAAATTTTTCAATCGAAAATTTTATAAATTAGAAATAATTTCGAAATATTTAAATATTCAAAAATATTGTAATTATGAGAAATCTAAAAAACTTGAAAAACTGTTTTTGTTATAACGACTGTAAAAACTTTCGAAACTTGCATAATTTATTATCTTGTCAGTTTCAAAAATTTCAAGACAGTTACAACTGTAAAAACTGTTAAAAATTTTGAAAATGTTTTGAAACTGTAAAATTTATCAAAATTTGGATTACTGAAAGAACTCAGAATGTTGAAGGTTTCGCAGGTTTTTATAGTTTTTTATTGCTGATTATGCATGTAATTATTTTTATAAGAATAACAGTTTTAACAGTATTTAAAAAATTTACAGTTGATAACAGTTTATACTAAATTATCACCTTTTATACAGTTTTGATAGACTCACAGATAATTATTTTGTCACTGCTGAATACATTTTTGAATTCGACCATTTTTCAATAAATACTCACAGTTTAGTAATTTTATTTTTAAGTACTTTAGAGTTAAAATTTTTTTACGTTTTTTTATACAGTTTTGATAGTTTTCACACTTTGAATAGTTTTAACAATTTTTTTAAGAAGGTTTCAATACTTTATAGAAGTTTTTTCGTTTTTTTCTTGTAAGATATTTTTATTTTTACAAATTTATTTTTAGAATTTTACTTTTAATTTTTTTATTATATTTTTATGTTATATCTTATATATTTTATATTTTACATGTATGATATTTTTATTATATATTAATATATTATATATTTATATATCATTTTTTTAAATAAACATAATTTTTGAGAATTCACCAAGTTTGATCATAAATATCAATATCAATATATATATTAGTGTCCGTTATTTTGGCGATGTCGGAATTTTTTCCATGCCCCCCCCCCTTAAAAACTTTCAAAATAAATAAAAAAAAATTATTCTAAAATTTGAAGGTGATCGGCTCATATTAACACGTGCCCCAGAGCCGTTGAAATTTCAAATGTGAATAACACGTGTTTTCAGCCAACTTCACAAGAAAATTCATTACTTTTTTCCTGGTTAACATAAATTCATGAAACTTGGTAGATTTTAAGGTCATGATATAGAGAACAAAACCCTATTTTTGCAGAATTTCCAAAACATACCATCATAGAGTTACAGCCCTGCAAAGTTCACATTATTCATTTTTTCAACCGGGGACCATGTAAATTCACATTTCATTTTTTCTCAAACACATTTTTGCAAATTTTGAGTTATGTAAAGT
>JAPYZL010145043.1:0-13663 GCA_030522825.1 Platygaster orseoliae
ATATATGTTTGCAAAAACATATATGTGACTTATAAGTCGACATATAAGAAAACCTGAAACATATAAGAAATTTTGATATACTTATAAGTTTTTGGCGAACTTTATATGTTTCATGGTTACAAAGGTAAGTTAATTCAAGAATTCGGAAAAATTGATAAATCATTGTAATCAAACTAGAAATTCGAAAATCGGACATTTTTAGATTCTTTTTTTTCCAATTAACTAATTATTTTTTGGAAAAATGAAACAAAAATGTGAAAGTCAGTTTTTACTATAGATTTTTCAAATTAATTCCTCCCAAACAATTTCTTTCCTGCTTATGCTTTTGATTTGAAAAAAGAATTAATTTTTCTTCGCTAAATGCAATCATTGGATGCGAGAAATAATAAGGCCATTCGCTGTATTCCTCCGTGTGGTTGTACTATCTTGATTGTTGGGTGTTAAGTATTATCAAAATAAAACGATTGTCATGTTTGAACACTGATTCGCGATATCATGATATCTTGCGGAACATTAATATGGGAGATGCAGTGAAAGAAATTCTCCTCCTTTTTTTAACTAAGACTTTAAAAGACTTATAAAGAATTATTTTTAAGACTGTTGAAAGAATTAATTTTGAAAAAAATATTTACGAATTCCTTGTGGCTAGAAACGTCATAACTTTATCGACTTCAACTGGTTGAATTAAAGTTCAATACTGATTTTCAAAAAAAAAAAATCATAAAAGTATAGTTTCTTTACTTTAAAAAAAGTCAATCCTACTTTAAGATGCAAGAAAAATAAGGCACGACTCTCAACTCAAATTTTTTCTTGGGTTTAGTCTATCTTCGATTAAGATGATATATGTCTTAGATCAAGAATTATATTCTCAAATTATAATATATCTTCTTAATTTAAGACCTGCCCGCTTGAAATTAGTTATGAACATAGACTAAATTTCAGGTTATATTTAAATTTTTAATTCTTGCCTTAATCTTGTTGCATCATAAATTAAGATCCAATTTTTAAAGTGTTTGATTCTTACTGCGTCATCGATGGAATATTCTTGATCTCGATAGGAAAGCTCTGGCTATCGGTCGCGTGCCAGTGCAGAACATTCATTTTCACCGATGATAAGCCATCAATAGTTCTCAAAATATCGGCTTTTGGGAGAAAATTTCTCGCTGTGTCTATAAGCAAGCCACGATGAGGAAATTTTGGTTTGTCTATGATCGACGCTTCTTCCAAAAGAACTAATCCTTTACTATCGTCCGGAGTTCTCACTGGCGCCATTAATTGCAACAATGTTTCAAAAGCATGGCGAGCTCCAAAAACCGTATCCGAAGTGATGTTTATAGTTATTTTTGTACCTGAAAGTTCGACATGTATTTTATGTTTAATTTTACATCAATTTAATTACAACAATAGATGTCTACAATCATCATTATCAATCAAAATATATCATATATCAAAGACCTTGCATGAATTCCATGCAAATGGTTCACACAAAGTTTTATTAAACTTGAGGTGATTGAAGAAATTTTGTTTGAAATTTATTTTCGACATATCGAAATTTTAAAGAGCATCAAAAAATTTTTTCTTGAAATTAGAACAAAATCGATCAGTTTATACTGGTTGCTTAAAGCGATTGTTAATTATTGCTTTGCGTACTTACTATAACGTAATCAACTTTTCTCAAATTTCAAGGAAAAATTTTTTTTATTCATCCTACTGCTTGGTTTGAAAACTGTTGGTATTTAATTGATATGAACCTTTCAATTTCATGTCTAAGTTGTAAATTTCGCTAGTTTCCCAAGTGAGATCAAGAGTAGGATCTTCCAGAGTCACGTGCACACTGAGAGAAAAATTGGTTGGACTGCAGTCTGTCCCGCACAACAGCCACATATTGTTTATAAAAATCTCCGTTGCAGTTGACATAAACGGTCTTGCTGCTTTTGGCATGTTGCTCAGTTCGATGTAAAAGTTTTCAGGGTTTACTTGAACGTACTAAAAGAAGAAAAAAAGGCACGAGTTCTAGTAATAATGCAAAGAAAATTATTTATATTTTTCTTTTTTATTGTTCTTCGCTCTCAGAAATGACAGTTATTGATATGTGACTGAGAAAATGGAGTTTTTTTTTTATAAATAGGTACACTTTATTTTTTAGTTAATGTCCTTACACTCTTAGACAACTTCAAAAGTTCTGTAGGCACGGGCCAAAGAGCCGCGTATGGGTTACAGACGAGACGACATGAAGCGAGACTCGAGTGTACATCGTTTTCAAACTGCTCTGTATTATTCACAATATTTATTTTGTTGCATTTGCTATTCCTGCATTCGAACGAGTCGTAAAATCTGGAAAATAATGGTAATTTAATTCGAAAAAAATATAAAATTTCAATTTCTGTCAGTTAACCTAAAATTTACATTTGAATTTTTAGCCAAATGATTCATCAAATATCGTATTTCGAGGATCGTTGAACTCGGGATTGTCAAAATTTAGATAAATTTGCTTTCGTCGAAAAGAAACGATGAGGAGAAAAAAAATAGGGCTCGTGACCTCTTTATCTTGCGTACGAGTTTCCTGTTTGATTGTGCACTTCGCGAGAGCTGTTAAGTCGCGAGATGTCCAAAGGGTCGTAAAACGTGCTGCGAATGCACACGAGTTGGGTCGTTAACCCACATGTCACCATTAGAAGGAGCTATCTTTTGCATAATTTAGCAATTTCTAAAACCGTCCTTCCAGGCAAAGATTGGATTATCTCGTATTCGTTCTCAATTCCACCAGGATTAAAAAAAAAACTTTTTTTTGGGTATTCACGAGACGTTTTTCGGTTCGTTATTTTAATTTTGTAGTCAAGAAGATCTAGGATTTTTTCCCTTGACTTTGGCAGGTAAAATGATAGAAAGTTTCTCTCTCATAAAAAACCGTAAAAAACTGAGAATTTTTAAGAAATAATGCGCTTAGGTACATTTTTTTCAAATTGTCTCACTTTCAAAAACGATTCTGGATTATGTATTTTGAAATTTTTTCATATTGAAATTTGTTTTTCAATTATACAACGTTTCTTGAGTTCATTGAATTTAGAGCTAAGGTATCATCGAAATTTTCAGAAAATGTGAAATTTCGAAAAGCAAGTCTCGCTTGTATCTTTTCCTTTCATTTACCTGATACTTTAAAAAAATGGCAATAACTTACCCTGCGCCTCGTGCTGCACCAGCGTGAGCAGTAAAGACGAGAAAAACGACTAATACCGTTACTGACATCTCGGCTGAAAATGAATGGAAACATCAACATTTCCGAGTTTCCGCAAGATAAAATTCAAATTGGACTCGCAAACAAATAATAGGAGGAACAATTAAGAATTTGAAATTCAAATTCGCGTAATTGAGTCTGTAAAGTGCATTAGGAGATAGAGCCCGAAATAAACTTTCATGTACACGTGTGAAAAACAAAGCAAAGGATGCGAAACGGTTTTTCAGTTGGAATTTTAAGAAAATTGGAATTTACGAAGAATGGTATGAAAGAGTTTTGTGAGTTCAGATTGACATAGTGTTTTAGGAAAAATTATAGAAAACTAAAGTCAGGTAATTTATCTTCGTTTGAAAATCTTAATTTATAATAATTTCTTTACAAAGTAAGTTGCTATCACTCATTTTAGGCTTTTTAAAAGGAGAAATTTACTCTAATAAATTTTCTTGGAGCTCAAATTTAAGATGGGTTTAATTTTTCTCAAAGTAATGATTTTATTTCTCTGTATAATTTTTTATTCAACGGTGAGAACATTTCGCGTAGTTTAGAATTAATTTTTCTCTTTTGGAGTGGAAAGCTACTCTAAATATAGGAAATTCCATTTTTTTTTTTTTTTTTTTGGAGAGTAGTCATACAAAAGTATTGGATTTAAAGTCAATTTCTTCAATAGTTTATAATCATTGTTTTGGAGCACTATTTTTTTCTGTTAAGATGACTTTTCACTCTTCATGAAGTAAAAATAACGGAACTCACACTTGAGAATAATATTTAATTTTTCCAAAGTTACTTAACCAAAAAATAGTAAATGGTAAAATACTTTACGAAAAATTTAGCATGAATGTTTCAGGTTGAAATTAGAGAATGAAAATTTGATTGTTTTATTTCATTATATTCTTATTTTTGTTTGAACATACTTTTTATAGTAAATTCCATACTATAATGACATTTTTTCTTCCTTTTTTGATAAAAATCCCCATAAAATCAAAGGATTTTCTAAAAAAGTAAACAATGCTGTTTTCTGAAATTTCTTCTGAGTTTTGTAGCGGTAGATATACAGCTTCGATAAACAATAAATAGCAAAGATTTATCGGGGTAAAGTGAGTACGGAAAGGTCACGCTCCGGACTGTACTTGTACACAATTACTTCTCTTGCCGCAATCCGATGCACACTTATCTGCACATTTTCACCAGCTGATGTTTTAATTAAATTTATCTGGCGGATGTTATCACTCGGTGTTTCCGAGCTTTACAGTTTCAACGCTCTCAATGGCAGTTCCTGATTTTCTTAATGGAGTAATTAGTTAGCTTTTCCAAATGTTAACTTACTAGGAGAATCGCTTTGGTTTCATCTGTTCATTTGAAAAATGAGGGAATTTAAAATCACGAAATGTAGATCTTCAAAAATTCTTCAAATAAAGGGAAAAAATTTTATACTTTTTCAAATACTCTCGACTATTCGTGAATTTCGTTAATTAAAATTTTTTTAACGAGGATTGTAAATTCTATAAAAACATTGTTGACTTCAATTCTAAACGTTTTTTTGGAAAATGAAAAACTATACTGAAAGTGACGTTTATATTTTATAGCTTGAATGTACTGAATTGAAAAAAATCTTCTTGAAATTCTAATAAAATTGAATATATAAGATATTGTCTGAATCGAACAAGGTAGAATGCCAATCTTCATAATCTTGCCAATAATCATAAATGTATTTTGGTTTCAAATTTTATTTCGAAAAAAAATGCAGCTTAAAAATTTCATCCCAAAAAAAATAAACAATATAAGAAATAACTAGAAAATATTAAATACGTGTAATACTGTACACGATTCACGTGAAAATACGAAAAAATGTACTTAAAATGAGATATAAGTACATTTTTTTCACGTTCCATACCTTTTCGATGTGGTTCTCTGCAGTGTCAAATTTCACCATAAAAACGCTTATAAATGTTGATAGTAATTTTCTAGTACTCAAGAATGTCGTAAAAAAATTTTGAATCAATTCATAATTTTTTGTATACTATTGCTGAGAGAAATGAAAAATTGTGGGTGCTGGCAAAAACGGTGTAAGCTCAGCGAGTCGCGTGAGAACTGAGACCGGACTTGATGTTATAAATGCACTATAGGAGTAGGGGAGTTGGTTTGTGGCGGTGTATAGCGATTGGCTCAACCAGCTGATCGGGAAGACCATCGACCCAGAAGCTCTGACTCCTAATTACACTAAATCAATCAATTAACTGATTAACAAGTTACACCATGATTCCCGGAAAAAGAATCATTATTGATTATTTTCAGTTTCTAATCATTCTCTTCATTTCAAAGAGTGAAAACTAAATATTTTCGGTTAAATTTCATAATTGTTAGAAACAAAATGTTTGAAAAATTAAACAATAACTTCAAAAATGTGAGTGACGCAATTTAACGTAAGAATTTTTGCAAAGTATTATTATTTCTCTGCTATTTTCGATTTTATTATATATAAAAAAAAGTTTGCTCAAGTTAAAGGAAGTTCGAGATAATTTTTTTCTCGAAAATTAATTGACATTACTTAAAAAACCAAAAATCATTGAAATATGTTATGTCATCGAATTTTCAATTATGTGGTAGCCAATTCTCATTTATAATAAATACATCTATTCCGAAAATTTTGAAAAGGTACAAAAGCTTAGTCATTCAATATAAAAAAAGAACAGATAAATGTTATCACAAAAATTTAATAACACTCATGCATTGATTTAAAATGTATGTGTTATTGATTGTTATTTAATAAACTGTCCAAGTTTCATGAATTTCAAAAAAAACCTTTTTATTTAATGTAATACATACGATCCTTTAATAACTATATCAATGTTCCACAATTTTTTTAATTACGCATGAATGATACAATGTCCAATATAATATATACAAGTCGACTTTTCTAGAAACTACGTGAAAACCTTAAGCTAAAAGTATTTGCTAACAAAATAATATCTAATTTTTATTCACTCCAGCAAGCTTTCATTGGAAATATAGATCGAAAATTTAAAATCCAGCAAAAACGTAGCATATAACGTTACGAGTAATATTTTGCAAATGAAACTTAATCTGACGGAAGATTTTACGTTTGAAATTTGCTTCATTTTATTATAAGCAGGGAAATCAATCCAACTGTTGATTATCAATGAATTTATAAGATGATATTTATCTGAAATGCCATCATTTAAAAATTTCCAAATGGATGTCTCAACAGTCAAGAATTCCAAGAACATAAAACAAAATTTTTTATTAATTTCGACAGATTTCCAGGTACATGACTACTAACTTAAAATTCACTATTATAAACAATATATTTCTAGAAAATTTTGATGCAAGAGTTTGTTTCTTGAAAATCTGCCAGGAGAGAATAAAAATTGTTTATTTTTCACTGCAACAAAGCTCTTTTGATGATAGCCCTCTGAAGTGACTGTTGTTTTCAACTTGCAGACTGCTTTTCACAAAAACCAATAATGAGTTCCATTAGTAACGTTTTACCTATTATATTCTGGATAGGTAACGTTTCTATTGTTTTGAAAAATTATTTTTGAATCTTAAACTCAGCGTCAGTTTACAAGCTTCAAACGACGAAAAAAAGTATAGTATTTGACTTGTCTTTTCAGGGCTGGAAAAACAATGCATTTTTTACGGAAACTACTTTACGCAAAACTTAATTTGATGGGTAAAAACGGAAAATATGGGACACTTTTGTTCAAGTTGCTCCTAATTTTTCCTTTATAGAGATAGAAAATCCATCAAACTTTCTTAATAGTTATATGATGCATATAAAGCGATATAAAGATTATTCCTGTAAATTATTTCATGTTTTCGCTATTTTTTTAGATGCTTAAAAAAAGTTTAAAATGTATGGATTTTTTACATTGTGTCAGTGTTATGAGACACTTCAAAAAGTCAGTTGTAAAATTAATTTAGTAATATTCATAACAAAAATGGCGAAAGAAAAGTATTTTTAACCTGAAATCAAGAACTTCATTAAAAAAAATGATCATAATGACTATTCATCAATATGATCATTATTATTTGTTTTTGGACTCAATAGATGAGTTGAAGATTGCAATACTTACTGTCGAAAAAGCAAGTAACATGTAAAAAAGAGTATCCCATATTACCCGCTGTCTCATATTACACGTTTTTACCTTAAGTATCGATATAATTGACAATTTTTGAGTTTCAATTGCTTCTACTGCTGTTGAGGGTAGCGTCCAATGGCTCGTCCAGGGAATGAGAGCTGGGGTTGAGTTCCGGCTGTACGGGCATGTGATGGTGAAATAGGGGTGCAATGGGAGGGTTTCTTGGGGGATGAGGACCTTTAATCGTAAGGTCCATTTCGGCTTCTTGCGGTCTGTCCTTCATCATCAATGACGGGTCACCTTCCGAAGGACTGCTGCTGGCTCGAGGCGGAGAGCCGCATCCACATTTTAATCTGTCAGGCGATTTTTCGCACGAAACTGGGTACCTGAATATCCAAAAATTTTTTTTAATTATGAAAATTCAAACGATCCATATTAAAGTGGGAATAAATTAATAAAAAAAAAAAAAACAGTTCCTTCACTTCGGGAGTAAAAAGAAAAAAAAAACTATTGATGCTAAAAATTTTGTACGTAGTTTATTAGTGATACTTTCAATAATAGAAATTTTTTTTCTGCCAAATGCACGTTCGGGTTGTAATTAAAAGTGCAAAAAAAAAACGAACGTTGTGCACTACTAAATAAAACTTTTTTTGCAAAAAAACGTTTGTGAAAAACTTAGAGAATCGTATTCTCTGTAATTATATTGGTGTACCGCCATATTCGAAAAATTTTGAAATAGCTGAAACTCAAGGTTTTGGTTATTTTACAGTTGACTAAGGCCGAGTGTCAGTCGTGCGAAAGTTTTTCGTGTATTGAGCATTTCGAGAATTTTTATTTGGTGGAGTATGTCTCTATATGTATCGTATAAATGAACAAAAATAAACTGTGCAAGTATTTTTCTTGAAAAGATTATTTTCGTGATGATTTTTTCTGCAGAAAATTATTGTTCGAAGAATTTATCGTATCAAATTCTAGTATCAATTCTGATAGTAAAGCTGCACAAACATTCCAAACTGCCAAACATAACCATGCAAAATTTCCAATTTTTCAAGTTCCAAAAATAAAACTTTTTTCTATTGTATTCGATTAAAAAACTATAATTAGCAAAAGTAGTAGATAATGCATGAAAATAATTGATATTATAAATTGGAACAAGAAATTACACAATGAATGATCCTTGCTATATTTATAATAAATTATAACGATTTACAATTTTTTAAAATTTTAAATCGTTATATTTTAAAATTTTTAATTTCTTTCAAAAGTGCAGTTATTTACGATTTATAATGATTTTTTACTTTTTTCTCTCTCAAAATATTTTGGTGATTAAATTATTTAGTAAAGTTAATAATATTATACTTTAGTTATTGTATATTACAATCATATTTCATTATTCTGTACATGTCGTTTTTTCTGTTATTAATAACAATATAAGTATCGAATCCATTTGCACGTGTCATTTTTTTTACACTCGTTTTACATTTTCATTGTAAACTAAGCTATAAGCTATAAATATAATAAGCTATAAATATAATACTAAGCTATAAATATAATACTTCGGTTCGAAATGAAATAGTCACGATTTATCGCCCATCGAAATATATCTAATGATTCGTTGTTAAAAATAAACATTTACTTATTTTTCATTAATGTCACTGGGAAGATTGAATCAGGAATTCGAATTCTTAAAATAAAACAATCGAAATTTTACACTTTTATAGATTCATTTATTTATTTCTTTTGCAAGGCTAAGACAGAATTTTTAAAATTCATTACGAGCTTATTTTTAAGGTTAACAACAATAACAACAAATTTTCTCAAAGTAGTATATTCACTCCAAGGAGTGTCGAGAGTTAGGCAATTCAATCTAAATTTTTACAAAAAAAAATGTCTGCATCATTTACCCGAAAATGAAAGTGGAAGAAAAAAAAATCTTCAATAGAGACTGCCTTAGGAGTATCAACTAGAAAAATGATTCCGAAAATATTTGAGTCGCAAAAATACTTTGCTGCTCACGATAAACGTACCCTTGCGTAGTCAAGATTCTATAGTCTCTGCAAATGGGCCTATTTTCTGGAGACTTGTCGTTACCAGGGGCCAACATTTGGGGCATAGCCGACAAGGAAGTCGGCGGAGGCGGCGGGGAAACGTCACCACGTTCTAGCCCTGGGGGTGGCGGCCTCAAGAGAAGAGGCGCGGCGCTTCCTAACCCCAAGCAGCGCATTCTCCAAGCGTCTTGGAGCAATTGAAGTCGCGCCTGCTTTCTCCATTTCGCCCTCCTGTTTTGGAACCAAACCTAAGACCGCAACAATTCTAAATAAATTATACGAAAACTATTTTCTATGTAGTTTTTTCCTTGAAAAGAGGTTTTGATTCTCATAACAGCGAAAGCTGTCGTTTAAAAAACTTGGATATTTTTTTGTACGCCAAGTTATTTTAATTATTATGAGATAAATTCCCCTGATTTCATTTTTCATGATGGGAGATCATTGAGTCTTGAAGTTTTTGTAAAATAGTTTGGAGAAAAACTCATGAGAGAATTCGAATTCTTTTGAGTTTCTATGGAAACCAGTACTTTTGGGCTTGATGAAGAGTAAATTTTGCACGTGATGTTTACAGAAAGTTTACGTATGATAAGTAATGATTTTTTGAAGAGACTTTGGGAAAATTAATATACTATTGATCAAAAATAATGAAATTTCATGAATTTTCGAGAACAAGATCTTTCGTTTTATTTCGAGTTACAATATGTGTGGTTTTCGATAATATTTCTCTATTCTAGAGAGATTCTTCATATGAATATAGAGTGTTTTTGCGACTTTTCAGGTATCCTTGAATTTTGAGATAATGGTTGAAAATAAAACAAATTTTTTCAATTTCAGCAGTTTCGCTGATAAAAAATTATTTCTTCATAATTTTTGCATTTTGCAGACAGCATGCAATTCAATTTATGAAAAATTTTATGGTATCATTAAATTTTCCGCATGTCCAGTTTAAGAAAGAAATAAAACAATTTTTTCAAACTGTCTATTGTTGAGTTTCCTCAAATTTTCAAACGTTTTTAAGAATTTCATCTAATTTTCTTATTTCGCAGAAACTTCAGAGAGTCATTTGCTGATTTCTGAAATTGATAACCATTTTTGAGATTCATTACAATTTTTTAAGAACTTTATTCAAAATTTTTACTTTTGTCTCTGATAATAAAAATCACCAAAGCCTCACTAAAAATTGTAAAAAATATTTCGGACCTCAATTATGAATTACTATTACATTTTTGAGGAAAATTTCGAGAAATTTCAGAACTCTTCGGATACTCTCTCAAGTTCTTCATTGTTTCTGAGATATTTTATAAATTGCAAAAAATTATTTCAAATGTTTTTCTGTTTTGAAAAATTTTTTTCAAAACATGATAAATTTCTTCAAATGAGATAAATTCAGTTCGGGATCTTACGATCGTTATGAATTGTTGTTCCGTCTGATTATTTCAATCCTCATAGGTGACATCGGAGAAATAAAAAACAATCCAATGATCAACCCCAGCATACATGCAATACGACTATACAAAAATTTAAACAAAGGTTGAAGAACGCATTTTATGTTGTATTTAAACAAAGTTTGAAACAAGAATATGATTTTTCTAAATTCCGAGGCTTTCCAGAGAACGTCAAGAAATTAAAGGAATCAAATGAGAATTTTCCACGGCTCAGATATCCTCTGAAATTTTCTGTTAAATAACGAAAACTTTGTTTTATTTATCCTGTTTTGATTAAAATCTTAAAAAGTTTAACATATTTTTCAGCAGTTATTGATGATAACAAACATTTAATATTTTTTACGCAATATTTTGAAACTTTTAGAATAAAAAATTGCACGATTATCAAAGATTTAAAAAATTTTTGAGACTTATCCTCAATATATTTTGCAGTCTTGAAAGCAATGATAATTTTTTTATTTACGTATCCTTGTTAAATATCGAGAAATTTTCCGAATTCAAGCTTTAACCTGCTTGAATATTTTTCTAGTGATCTAGTACAATCGCAGGTTTTTGAATTTTCACATTCATCTTTCACGTACTCAAAAAAATTTTTTCTTGATTGTATCAAAAATTCATGAAGCTTCAAATATGAACATCATTTTTGACATTCTCGAGTTTAATTATCCATAATTTATTCGAAGTTTCGCAGAATTTGCGCGTTTTTTTTGTAAGGATTGTTTTACTAAGAAAATTTTTTATTTTAAAGATTATTTTTAGCCATTTAAAAATGTATCGTTTACGTAAGTTCCCATAACTATCAAAAAAATTTTACAAGTCGTCAAAATCACACGAATATACCACAATTTTTTATAGTTCTTCCTAAACTTGATAGACTGAAAATTTTCAAACATTTTGTAAGTTTAAGAAATTGCTAAAATCGTTTAATCTTCAGTACTTGTAACAACAGGAATAATATTTCAGAATGTTTCATCGATCACGAAAAATATAAGTAAATTAATTGAAAAACCTGTTTTTTCAAAATATTTTTAAGAATTCACCAAAACTTTTGCGCTGAAGTTTTTAAAACGTTTCATGAAATTTAACGAATTTTCAAAATACTTTTCATAGTGGAAAAATTCAGCAAATATTTAATCGATGAATTTTAACTTTCATTAAATTAAAGTAAGTTGTCAATGTAAGTCTTTATTCACTGAAAGAGTTCACTTACACCAATATTATTGATAATGAAAATTGACCTTTTACATCATCAACGCCATACATTAGAATAAGCATTAATTGATTTTTATGTTCTTACAAGATCCTATTTAGCTCTTTTAAATGTTTGCAGATGTAAAGAAGTAACTGATTGTTTAGACATAATAATGAATTTCTTTAATTACTCTTCTAACAATACTTTTTTGTTCACTATTCTTTTATTATATTTATAATAATTCACATAATTGCTTGCGTATATCTGTAAAAAGAAAATAGTACGAATAATCACAGTTCTCACGCATCTCAAATACATTTGAATTATATTCAGAATAACAATTTGTTTATTATTACCATCATCGAATTTATTAATTTAATGTTCATATATCAATGTATCTACCTGAACGCGTGCTTCTGAAAGTGAAATTCGCAACGCAACTTCCTCACGTAAAAACACGTCCGGGTAGTGTGTTTTTTGGAACAGAGACTCAAGCTCTTGCAATTGCTGGGGGGTGAAGGTTGTTCGGTTACGTCTCTGAAAAAATACATTTTACTCGATTATATTTTTTACATTCCGATATTTAAATTGTCTTTTTATAGTATATGATAAAATATATTCATGCAATAATAATAAAATAAGTTGTTATGATTTGGATTGGTGTATATAAATCTATAAATAAATGTTGCACAGACATCACGAAAAATCCTAGACAAATAATATAACTATTGAAATTTGATATGCTTTGATTGATTTTGCGATTTTTGGTGATCATGTTTTTGTATGGATGGAAAAAAATGTTGCAGTAGCATTTATATTTGTTATACGAGTAATGTTGGTTATAATGGTAAACTTTCAAATATGACGAGTTTTTCTATTTCTTTTTGGTAGCAATAGATTATTGCCATAGAAAATGGTGGAATCATGTTTGATAAATAATATAATTTTTATGCATTCCTGATGATGACCGAATTCATTATGCATATATGATTAAAATAGAAAATTTTTCTCTGTGGATCCCTGGCCCTATCATAGAAATGCAAATTTGGAAATATAAAGAATCACGAATTTGACAACTATCTACAAACTACTTCTCGAAAATACGAAATTATTTTATTTTGTCATTGGTAATCTGTATCAAAGTTCGATTCAAAAATTCCAGATATTAAGTTACATAATGAATATGAATGAAGTATTTATTATGAGAATATTCATCAATAATAATCTAGTGGGTTCTCAGTATTGAAAATAGAAATTTAGTAACTAATTTTTGCTATCGACTATCAAGTAAATGAATAAATATCTGACACATGAAATTTTTCAACTGAATATAAGTCAGATTCCACGATCTATTTTATTATCTTTTATACGTAGTAAAAACGAAGAATTCACATCAAATCGATGCAAATATGTAAAACGGAAGTAGATATAATAATAATTATAGAATGCATTTTACAAATCTTTCTCACTTTTTGTAATAAAATATGATTGCATGGTATTAATAGTACATTACGTCACTAGAATCTCGAAGTTATCTTACTAGAAGTTTTTACGTTGTTGCTGAGTCACTGAAAATCCATCATGTTTGAAAGGACGAGTCATTAATTTTGTTTTCCGAGTGTGTGACGAGGGTGCGGCGAAGC
>JAPYZL010145050.1:0-11168 GCA_030522825.1 Platygaster orseoliae
GAAGTCGAGTGGAGTAAATGAAACAACCTAAAATCGCTCAGTTACGCCATCTTTGGCAGACGTCGTAAATCGAGTTTTCGATGTTCGAGTTGTGAAAAAGAAATTTCCAGGGATGGAGTCGACGGTCCTGAAATAACACTCCTCCGACGTCAAGGACTCGAATATTCAAACGCTATCTGGATTTCTTGAAATTGCAAATATGCAAGACACGGCACGCAAACAGTTTTCCGAGACTCGCGGAAAATTCGTGACCCACCAGAAAAATTCGCGGCCACTTCCCCCTTGATCTCGTATTAGTTTGGGCTCGGTGAAAGCGGCGTACTCAGCGTATTCGCGCGCGAGCTTGTGTTCGTAAGTGGGTCACGAACGGGCTGGGAATCCACGTTTCTTTCACCTTTCTTGGATCGGAGTTGAATTTTTTCCCTCAGAAAAGGGAATTACGAAATAACCCACATTTTTCGTGTACGTTGTTAATGAGATTTGGAACAACCTCGTCACAAGAAACGCGAAACATGGATTCTGTGGCAACTTTAATGCTACGACTCGAATGGAGGGGTGCTATGTGATTTTTCTGCTAGAATGTTTCTACGAAATGTTGCTTTCTAAATCTGAGTTAGTGAGAATTTCACTGATGTGTTCAGTGCATTATAAAACTAATGATATTTCAGTGCTTAATGCTAAAAAATCAGCGGAAAGTTGCGACTTTACTGGTTGAATCAGTAACTAGGCTATTATTTGAATAGTGTTTACTTTCTCGATCCTTAACAGTGGAATTTCACTGATGTACCAGTGGCTGCCTTTCCACTGATACATCAGTGAAATCTATAGTTGCTGATTGGTTATTTTAAAGCTTGTATCAAAAACATTATAACTTTAAAAACACTGAAAACCAATTTTTCAGATAAAAATTGAAATAATCAAAAGTTCAAAGATCAATTAAAAAGATGAAAAGCAAAATGCTGTCTTTCCAACTAAAAAAATGTATGAAAGGTCCATATAACATTCATTAAAATTTATTTTTACATTCACTGTTGAAGCCTTTTAAGGAACTTATATTCCTTGATTAAGAAAAAATCTAGAATTATAAATCATCTTGAAATTCCTTATAAAAAAAAATTATTACTTTTCTACAAGCTTATACACAAAACAAAAAAAATTTTTGAATACAGGAACGATCTACGTTTGCAGCAGGAGAGCTCTAACGCGGCATTCTAGAATGCTCGGGTGGAAAACATTTTTAATAATATCTCATAAAGTTTTAGCTCCAGAGATTTGAAACTTGCCAATAAACTTTATCGGACCCTCACGAAAAACTTTTTTGTTGAAGTTTCTCCAACTTGAAAATTTCCTTCTTACTTTTTTTTAGGGAAGTTCGAGAAACACGGTGTTTGGCACGTATTAATAAACGTTGAGATATTGCTTTACAAAAAACTCATTTTAATAAAGAGCAACAAAGTTTCGACGAGTGGAATGAAAAAAAAGCAATTTAATTATGAATATAAAAGTGCAACTCTGATTTTTTATTTTCAGAACCAGAAGGTAAATATGGAAACTTTAATGTATGAATGAAACAACTTTTATAATTTCAGAACCAAGTTTAATTTTAACGAATTAGCTTTTCAAAAAATATTCAAATGTTTAAAGTCAGATATAAGAAAATTTACTAACGATACTATCAATAAATTATGATAACGATAGTAAATTTCAGATATTTTACAGTATGAAAGTCGATGTATTTATTTTACGAACTTTGAAATTTGGAAATGGAAATTCGAAAATAGAAATGCTCGAGCGTTCAAGATGTTGATAAAAATTCAAAGCTTTATTATGCATGATATATTAAATATTTTGTAATTACCGAACGCAAAACTAAAATCTAAAAATTTAAGAGCAATTTTACAATACTGTAATTCGTAAAATTGTGAATTCAGACTTAGAAAATATAAGCTTTGCACATCTAAGATTTATATAAAAAATGATAAAATAATATATAAAATAATAAATTTCAAAAAAATTGAATGTTGCTCAAAAAATACTTAAAAGAAAAAATATTTGAATCTCAATATGTGAAAATTCAGTGAAAAAATATCTTGCAAATACTCGATCATCAAATTTACATGTGAATATCTAATAATCGATAAACTAGACACAACAAGAAGAAAAGTAACAAAAAAAAAATTCCTAAACTATTATGTAACAATTTCACAGCTTCCAAAATTCCGAGATTTCTATTTTGAGGATGAAAATTAAAAAGCTCACGGAAAAATATTTTTCGTAAACTAATAAAACAGTCGATTGTCATCGATTGAAATTTGAAGTAAAATTTTGTTTTTGCAATCTCAATTTTTTTTAAACACAACACATCACATTCAACGAATTTTATTTTCTCATTGATTTTTCAACTATTTTATAAAACTTATAATATTTTGCCATAGAGAAACTTTGGGATGATGAATTCTGACTTGATACTCCTTTAAAAAATCACATAAAAAATAAAAAAACAATTATAACCTCCGAAAATATTACACTGATAAACATAATGAATTTTTCACCACTAATCTGATACTGATCTCGATATTGACTTTTCAGCTATACCAGCAAAATTTCAGAACTTTCGAACTATTTCAGGATCGTAAACTTCTTACACTTTAAAATTTTCTCGTTTCCGTAATTTTCTTCTGGGAAAACGTTCAAGTTATCCACCAGAATTTCTCGACTTTTCCACGTCTCATGGAAACTCTGGTGTAGACCGCTCACTGAAAAAGCCTGGCTCGCCATTGAAAGTGAAATAATACGCGCTTTTCGCGGCATCGGAAGGGACAAACTCGGGAACAAACTTTTCCCATTCACGAGCGTAAAAAGAAACCTTTCCTCTTCGCTGCTAACGAGACCTTTCCGCGCCCTAATAAAGTTGCCCTTTTTCAATTAATCTTTAGCCTGTAAAAATGCCTGGCGTGAAATAATGGAGCTATCGGCGAGAAAATTTTGAGAGGATTTTCCTCCGAAACTGCGACAGAATATCGTCCCATTTTTTTCATATATTGTTAACTATGCTGTATATTTAATGAATTTATAATTAAAAAAATTTTGAAATTAACTTCTGTTAAAGATTTAAAATAAAAAGCAGTAGCATTTTTCTTTAATTTTGATAAAATTGATATAATTTGAAATGAAAAAAGAAAACTAATCGTACTTTGCGTAACAAAATACGATATTTTAAACGATTATAATCCAAATGACAATTTTTGAGGTTAAAATCGTATAAAAATACAAAATTTTTACTGTCATCTTTTTCCATTTTTTTTTCAAATGTATTCCAATTACTGATTGCTCGAATTTCGAATTAACAGCTATGTAATGTTAACTATTCAAATACTGACTTTTAAACACTGTTATTTTTTCCGAATGAGAGGAAAAATTTCAGGCTTAATTTTTTTTCGAAAATCACAGTGTACAAAAAGCAGATTTTTCATTAAACTCGTTTTAATTGTGAGTAGATAGTATTTGTCATGATAAAAAAAACGTGATACTGTTTTAATGATACAGATAATTTTCGATGTTTATTTTAATCAATAAATAACGCAAATAAATCGTTTAGTATACATATTTATGAAATAAAAATATATATTTTTTGTTGTTTAATTTTTGTTTATAGTGTAAATGCAATTTCTTATTCATGTTTTTACCATTAATATGTTTTTCAAAGAATTTTGTTGGATTCGTTAAAAAATTATGTATGTTAATGTCATTTTTTAAATTGTTTTCTTGATTTTCACTTATTGAGTTCTGTGAATCGTTTCGTAGTGATTTATATCATATGTTTGATTTTCATAAGACATTATGTAGTAACAGAACGTTCTTTTACGAGTGAATAAAATCATCATTCTCTAACGCATTAAAAAAAAAAATAAATAAATAAAAATAAGTTGGTAATTAGCATATTCCAAAAAGCTGAATTTCGAGCCTGAATCTCATTCACATTAAATTTTATAAATTCGTTGATCATTATACAAAAAACAATTGCTACAAATGACATGAAAAAATGTAAAATGCAAAGAGGACGAAAAAATTTTGTTGGAAAACGTATTTCGTAACTTAGAAATAAATCATGAAATGCATTTACACGAAGAAAAAAAATTAAACAAAAAAAATTTATTGATTTGATTACCTGTAACAAGCATTGTAAACGATCGTTGTTCGTCTTTTCTTAATAATGAAAATTATAAGGAACTAATTAAATGATGTAAAATATCATATTCAATATTCGCATAATGAAAAACCTTTCTACAAACAACTTGAGCAAGTAAAATAAATAAAAATGAATTTTTTTGTACATTGAAATTTTTAAACGTAACTTTTTTTCAAATTATTCTTATTTTTCAGAAAAAATTACAGTACAATTGAATTTTTTAAAATTTTCTACGTATTAGTATTTATGCAGTTAAACTTAATGGCTCCGATTCATATTTCGAAATCAGAAAAGAGACTTTCAAATAACTCAAGAGCTAAGAAGTTCTTAAAAAAATTCAAAGAAAAAACTAGAGAAAAGACAAAAATCCAGGAATCATTGAGAATTTTAAAACGTTGAAAAATGAGTGAATAATTACAGAAGACGAAAAAAGTGCAATTGACTTGAATTTCCACAAAACTTTGATATTGCTGTCCAAAAAACGAATTTGAGCAAGAAAATTTGATATTCAATTTTTTCTACCGGCATTTTTAAAACATTTTTTATTTTTCAGATAGTGAAAAAAAGTTTTGTCTGAGAATGAAAAATTACATCGTGAAATTTTCGTACTTTTTTTCCATTATGTATAATATATTAATGCAGGTCATGATCAATAAATGACTCAATTTCATGATGAATTTATCAATATCATATGGCAGTAGGCAAAGAATAAAAAAAATTCTGTAAAGAAACTACTGTAGATAGGAAAACTATAAAATTACAAAAAAATAACCGGGAAAAAAGACGAATCTGTGATGAAGGCAAATGATAAAGTTTATCGTTCAACGAACGTAATTTTCGCAGGGCTTAAGCACGTTGTAATGATTGACAGCGGAAAATTAACGAGTGCCATTTGCATAGTTCGCGCGTACGATAATTACCACAGAGATGAAAAATTCCTGGAAATGTAAATTACGTCTTGCCGGATGTAAATTTCACAAATCTCGAACAAATGTGTAGAATAATCACTTCACAACGCATTTACGTATTATCTACATTATTATTTACACTGACATAAACATGCATTACAAAAACTTATAAGTTCCGAATTAAATTGAATGGATGTTGCAATATGCAATTAATCAACGTTATTTAGTTGTTTAGTCAACGAGGGGAGATAATTATATACATTTTTGCTTTCGCGGACATGTAGTTTCACATGTCCACATTAGTCTAAAGCGTATTAATTACATAGAATAATTAATATAGTAAGCAGTGAAATTCATTATGAAAACATGCAGAACTGGACGAGATATTTTGATTTTCGTGTTACATTTTTCATGTTAATTAACTATTAGGATGATAAAATCATTTTTCACGGGTGTGAGGGTTGTAGTCCGAGGCGAAGCCGAGGACCTTAATCACATTAGTTTGAAAATGATTTTACGTCTGAGTAAAGTACGACATTTTACAGTACCAGTACGGTAATAGTGTTTTCGTACCGTAAAATAGTACGATTATGACGCTTTGACAGTACTAGTACTGTAATAGTATATTCTTTAACTAGTGTGGGAAAGTTTTTTTAACGAGTCTGAAGGTTACAACGCAAGCCGTAGGCGAGCGCTATAATCAGATGAGTTAAAAAAACTTTTCTACACTAGTCAAGGACCATATTTTATTCAACAAAGTGAAGAAATGCGAGTTTTATAAGTTACAAGCGTGGGCGTTGAATAAAAATAATAATGCAGCAATTTCCTATACAATTTGAAAAATTCAAAAACCAACCTGATCGAAATCAACAGTTTTTTTTATTTTTGATACGTATTATGGTGTATTGAATACTGCATCAAAATTTTCGGATGAAATTTTGTAAATCGACTGAAACATAATTTTTAATTCATAAATAGGTGCAAAAAATTATCGGGTGAAGAACAAATTTCAGCATCGTTTGCTTATAGGAAGTTCTACAAATAAAAAAAAAATATTACAAAAACAAAACAAAAATATTATTTTTTACATTGATATTGGTTAAATTTTTTTCTCATTTTTTTAGAATATGATTAAGATACCAGAATTTGTGTAAATTGCAACACACTTGTTTTTTTTTTAAATGATAACAACTTGAAATTATTAATTTTCAACTATTTAATAAATATGAGTATCAGTAAGTCAACAGTGTCACCCGTTGGATATTTGATAAATTTACGAGAATCCTTAATCACATGCGAACAGTTCTTTTCCATCGCATTACATAAAGCAAGCGTAAATCGAAATAAAAACCATAATAACGACGCGCATAATAAAGTGTAATGTAGGAATTCAATTCGGAGTATTACTCGTTCCACGCCGTTGTTTCCCGCAACGAAATATATATTTCGCGATCTCGCGCTTTTCATGCGAGTACATAGCACGCGGACACGTAGATCTCTCTCAAAATAAGCTCTCACCGTTTGTAGTGAGAACGAATTGCAATAATAACACGCTTCGCGTACTTTTCACCCGTGCAATATTAACGCCGTGTGCTCAAATTAAATCGTAACCTCACAATCATTTCCGAACTTTCGACCGTCTATCAAAAGTTTTAGTAACGGAACTTTTTTATGATTCAGAGCACTTTTTTTTAATGATTCTGTTTGAAGCAATTAAAGTGAAGAAAATTTTGTCGTTTTAATTGAAATTCGTTTTTTTTTTTTGACTAAAGATGATAACTGAGTTGATGAACTAACATTAGAGTAATTTGGGATTTTTAATTAAGTTATGAAAAATTTTATTATGCTGTATACAATATTGACATACAAGAAAATAGTTTTTAAACTAATTAATTTTTTGAGACGATTTATTGATGTATGGTAATTAACGGAAAATTTGGAAAACATTTTTTTTCCAATTTTTTAATTTCAATATTATATAAAATATGAGCTGAAAATGAATAATTGGATAATTGTCTTCTCGAAGTATAGATTATGAAAAATAATACTTAAGGAAAAAGTATTTGAAAAATTATTGATTCTAGACATTGGTTTATTATGTTGTTAACAATAATTTTTAGATTGGGTATTATATAAGGGGCCTATTTAATTTTCATTAACGAACTTAGCGAATTTAAGAACAATTGCATTTTGCTGAAAAACACAATAATTTTTGCTTAAAGAATGAATGGGTATGAGATTTTAGGACACATTTATATTTTTTTCGATTGCAGGTCAAATTCTCGAATACTTACGCCCGAAAAGACATTTGCTCGAACGTAACCGCCCGATACTCATTCGCCCGAAACTCTTCTACCCGAAACTTTTTAGCCCGAAACCTTTTTTGCGTTGTCGAAGTCATAGTTTTCTTGTTTTATTTATTTTAGTTCATGTTATATTGACACTCTTGAACAATTTTTACATTATTTGCGTAAGCTGCATATTTTTATTGTTGCCTTACATTGTTTTTGTACAATTTATAATGAGACTCCTTGTGTTTGATTTTCACGTATTTCAATTGATAAGTATATTTGAGAAATCAAGAAATTCGAACGTTATACGCGATCATTTGCAAAAATTCCATTATTTTGTATGAGCGAACATGAATATCTCCACGAAGAATCAATTTAGTCCCCACAATCTTTGGTTGCTCTAGGCTAAGATCCATGGCGAAAAATTTCTTTTACTGCGAATTTGTTCGAGAAACAACGAAATTCGGAAAAGTCGAAATGAAAGTTTGTGAATTGAAATTTAGAAATAGTGAAATGACCGGTGCGACCGTCATTTGTCACCTAAAAAAAAAAAAAACAAGAGGCATTTTCAAACTGAAACAAATTCAGGCATATTTTTTGGGGGGTTTTATTATTTGGGCGATTACGTTAGGGCAATTGTGATTTCGGGCAAATGTTCATTCAAGCGGTGACGTTCGGGCGCTTGAGTTCGGGCAAATGGACTGCAACGATTTTTTTCATAAAATTTATCTTTAATCTAATGCTACAAATTAATAACATGAAAACTATTATTTTCTCTATTTCAAAATTTTCACAATTTATTCTTTAACCTGTGAGCATAAAAAAAATGCACGAATTTCAGAATTTTCTTAAAAAATAATATTTTTAATTTAAAAACTATAAGATGTGGAAAATTTTTTAAACTACGCTTTTTAAAACTGTATGGTCACATTATAAATCAACTGTTGGAATTTTTTTATTTTGAACACTTTTTTAGTTACACATTATTGAAAATAATTAATTTTCCGAGAAGTGTATTATTCTTATAATAATTCTTTAGTAGTTTTGCATGCAATAAAAAAATCGAAAAAACGTGTATCTAATAATTTTTAATAAGGAATTAAAAAAAAAAAACAAAAAAATTTATTGTGGATTTCTCGTGCAACATCGATTTCTTTCATCAGCATATAATATTTCATTTAAGAAACTCATTCTCCGTACTTTTTTTCAATGCAATTTCTCCGTCATTAAACTTCAATATCTCCTTAATTCTCCTCGTTTTACAATGTTTGAAAATACGAGAGAAGAAAAACAGTAAAATACGAAAAACTGATAAGTTTGAAGGTATGTTTTTCACCGTAAAAACCGAGAACGTATATATGTAAAATCGAGACCTCCTGTAGCAACGAATCCCTCGATTACAAAGTATAATCAAGGATCAACGCGATTCGACGCCTGAAATACGTATTCGAAGAGTTTTCCGAAGCAATGGTGCGAGCTTTCGTATAATAATCTTAAAAAAACGCGAAGCTTAATCTATAGAGACTCAAACTCCGCAATTTTTATGTTTCTAAAAAATAGCGCATAAACCTTTTTTTTGCCTTTGTCAATACAAATTCTGCAAAAATCGTGTAGCGCTTCAATACAAGAACTTATATAGTATGTAACACAAAGTACACAATAAAAAGTCAAGATAATTATTGAAATATTTAACAGTACTTTAATAACAGAATATTCGTAAAGTATAAAAAAGCTTATTTTTTCAGATAATAAACAATTTCTTAATTGCATAGATAAAATTTTTTTACAGTTATGTAAATCTGAATATTCATCCCCTCAAAAACTCTAAAATTTATACCAACTTTTTTGATTAATATTTCATGCATTGTTACCGTCAGATTCGAAGAAAAAAAAATAATATTCGTCATTTTGGAGTAAGATTGAAAAATTAATTATTACTATAATAACACAGCACTTTCCAAAACAGTATTGAATTTATATGGTTACCGGCTCCTCGATCGGTTGTTGCTGGCCCTGGCACTATTTATACTTTTTCATGAAAAATAAGCTGAAGTATGCCTCATGCCTGCGTCTATGCTAAATAACGCTATGGGTCAAGGTGAACTGTACAATATTGGGATATGTGAAGATGCTCGTGAAAGGCTCATAACAACATATTAAGAGAAAAGTTTAGTTGATTCAACACAGGATTCGATCGAAATTAACGTTGATTCGATGAAACTTTGATACTGGAAAGTTTTTAATAAACAAGTCAGACATGAAATAGTATATTTTGCACCAAGGGTGAAGATACATATTTTATTGTGCATGCATGTAATGTTCATCTGACGTGCACCAAAAGTGTAAGTTTGGTGCACGTTTGGTGCACGTTTTTTTCTAAAATTCGACTTTTGTTACAAAGTTTCAAAATTTTTAAAGTTGAGTTTGTGAAATGTTAAGGGAAACAGTATGGTTAATTTGAATAGGAAATTGTTAAAAAATTAAGAATTTGTTCCCGTAGAACAAAAAGAAGTTTTTAGGATTGCAACTCCTCTTGAAATGAGGAAAAAATTATTACTAACATTCTGAAAAAAAATTTGACTGCAATAAAATTCTATGTTTTATTTTCAGAGTTAGAATTTCAGTTTTATGGAAAAGATTAAGAGAATAGAAATAAAAAACTACTTGCTATCGACTCCCCATTCAGTGTTAGTTTAAGTTTTTATTTTAAAACAATTTCAATAAAGATATTTACAAGACTTAATAATTTGTTTCTATTATCATAATATAAAATATAGAAATTTTCAAATGCAGAGAGTTATCTACAGATTTCATATACAATTTAATCGAATTTGCAGTTTCGGAAAAAAAATCATAAGTAGTCAAATTTTAAACTGTGAAAGATTGATATTTATAAGATTCAGCAAATTTATCATTTAAATAACAATAACGTTATTACAATAGTGTATTATTAATGTGAGAACAATATTTTTTTAAATTATAGATATTCTTGTTATAATTTTATAAATATAAAACGTAGAGAAATTATTTTTTATTTTTCAAATTAGGAATACAGCAATAAAAAAAGAGTAATCTACCTAGTAAATTTTTTTTATAGAAATGGAAAACTATGTTGTAAAATTTTATTAAATTTGAAAATATTTGTAAAATTTATAATTTACGATACGTAACATTACTATTTTGTTGAATATCTCTTTATCTATATAGATAAAATTTACCTTAGCAACCTAAAGTTATTGATTTGAATAAATAAAGAACAAAAAAATATCATTTTATAAGTTATTTTTTATTTGAATTTATTTCAAAGAAATAGTTTTTAAAATTCATTTTAGAATAATTATAAAAAATGAATACATTGAAATGTTGAAAGCAGAATTATCAAGAAATGAAAAGATAAAACTCTACTTTGTTTAGAGAAGAATCCAGTAATTGAGCTAAGCTGGTTCTGGCCATGAGCAGTTTCACAAAGTGAAACTTCTTATGTATGTTAATAGCGAAGTTGCTGGGAACGGATTGACTGACAAGGGGAGCACGTGTAATGTCATGCGAGTTGACTTTCGAAAACGCGCTGATTTTATAGTTTACATACATATATAAACAATCCTACAGCCGTTTTTTCCAGTGGGCCTCCGTTGAGTTGTAAAATAATTACAAAAATGTAAGTGCTTGCGTATTCCAATGATTATCAAAAAAAAATTTTGCGTCACGAGACGAAAGTAGACTTGTGGCAACACTTGGCCCTTTAAAGCGGTGAGGCGCGGGTTCAATGCCTGACGCGAG
>JAPYZL010145059.1:0-10307 GCA_030522825.1 Platygaster orseoliae
TGATTCCAACTCGTGCGTTTGGGCACTCGCTGCCGCTCGTGCCCAACTTCGCACTCGTTAGAATCATTCTCTTTTTCCCTTGTAGCATAAATATCTATTTTTTCCAGGTTTTCGAGGATCATCAGAAAATATAACACGTTCTGTTACTGATACATTTAGATAAATCATGAATAGTTTTTATGGCTGTGTACATAAAGTGTCAACCTGTCATTTAGTTAATTTTTCTAAATTGAAGATTGGAATTTCACTACTTTGACATTGATTTCACAATGAGCTAATAAAATTTTTTTTTCACTTTTATTTCTTTGATAAATTTGATAGAAAATGGAAAACAACAATTTTTCACTGGCCTCTATTATTCACAAAAATACTTTTTTTTTTCTTAAAGTCTTGAATTTGAAGCAATGCCATGCCACGAAAAAAAGTCCAAAAATATCCCACGTAACTACATTACTTATTTGTTCGAAAAATGAATTAAATAGCGATGTTTCTGTCACTCGTCAAAACTGTTTCAATGTCAGGATATTAACCCTGGTTCGTTAAATCAGACAACATTCCTGGGTGTCAGATATCACGACTTAACAGGTATATGAACAAGACACGATGGACCATTGAAATCAAGTTTGCAACCAGATATAGAAATAAAGATCGAATTTCAGTTACGTCATGTTTACGGTCTCATAAAAAGCAGAAGTAACTGTTCTCGTCTGAATTTTAGGCTCGTTTTTAAGATGTTTCAACCAGTAGTTAAGCAGAGCAGGTTCTAGAATTCTTCAAGGTGGAGAAATAATCAAGTACGTTTGAGGTTAGTACAAAAAATTAGGTATAAAACATCAAGACACTTCAGAAAATTTCTAGAAACTTGAATAATAATGTTTAAGGTTCACAGAAGTAAAAAAAATAAGGTTTGAGAAGAAAAATTAATAAACAAATACCATTAAAAGTAGAAACTTCCTACTGGCACTTCGATTTTTGTGTAAAATTATAATTTAATAGGCTCAGTTTACTTGAGTAGATCAATTTCATACCCTCTTCAATCATGAGCTTTTGCAAAAAAAAATTATCTCATTATTTGAATGAAGCCTTATGTAGTAGCTACCATTTATAATAATCCAAAAAAGCCAGCTTGAATTACTGCAAAGTAGGTTATTATCTTTCAGTCATCACTCTTAATCCAAAGCTTATGATCTTTTTGAAACATTAATTGCAACTTACATTTATACACCTCACACTGAGCTAATCCGTGATTAATGCGATTTAAAAATTGCACCAAGCGTTATTATATTCACTTGTTAAGCCTTTTCACGAGCATGGATAATTCTTTGCCTCTACGTACGCGCTGATCACATTGATGTGTAACATTTGGCGACTTATGACAACTCAATTTACTATAGAAAAAAGTTGTATTGATCGTTAGAAATCAATTATTCATTTTATGTAATAAATGAATGTTTCAAAAGCATTTGTTTTTCAAAAACCAAACCTTTACAATAAATCATGGTTGATTAAAGTTCTTTGAAAATTATTCCGCTGAAAGTAAGTGAAAAACATGTCAGTATCTCAGTATTGAAAATTTGTTTAAGAGAGAATAACTGTAATTATGGTCGACACGAATCAAATCATCACGGACTGATTAGTTCGCTCTCTCGATTTTCACTTTCTTGAAACGAAGTTCTGAGATCGATCATGCTTATCTTGATCGATAGGTATTTTCATCATAGGAAAATTAGAAATCACGCATGTATTCTGAGCATCATCTCTACACTTGAAATATAAGTAAATAAGTCTTGCATCTTATGAAATTCATGGATGAATGCGTTTCGATCAGAAATAAAAGAGATCATGAAAACGTGGAAGAACAACTCGAAGAATAAACATATCTAGATTTTGTCTGATTATATAAATGTTGAATAACTTTGATAATATGAATAAAAGTGCAAAATTCCTTATGATCAAAAAAAAGTTCTTTTGTATTGTTATTTACGGTCTGAGAACTTGAGTAAATTTTTTTCGAGCGTGTAGAACTTTGATTGAGTGGCAAAAAGTCACCTGTGTAATTGTTTCGTTTTTGTGAAAATACGTTGTTACTGAATGTCAAAATATTATTATTATTATTTCACATATCACTTTCATTTCTGTCAATTTGTAACTATTTCTTTCAAATTTTTTTATTATTTTTTATTTATTATTATTTATTGGGAAACAATAATTATTGATTTCTCAATAATTTAATATAAAAAGTTTTTAATCCTTTTGGAATATTTGATGTAACGAATAATCGGAATATCTTTATAAATGAAAAATACATTTGACATTTCAATTAATACAAAATTACGAAACTCTAACAAAGTGTCTGACCGAATGTAATTTATAATAAAACATCTCTAGATATTACGCCTTCAAAGTATCTAAAAAACTGCGAAAACACTTTCATCGAAAGACAAAAAGTCATAACTACTACTGTTCAACGTCGATGAAAATAAACAATACAGAACGTTTCCGCGCCAGCTCGCAAAAGTACTGTTTTTCCTCGCGGACGTGAAACGGTTTCGTTACGTACGATTTTCTTCCTCGCGTTTCGCAGAAGCATTTTTAATCGGCCATTTTCCACGTCTTAAATACCCGGGTCAAAAAACGCCGACTTCGTGGTGCTCACTTTTTTTTTGCTCATTTGAAACTTCCTGTGACGAGTGTGAATAGCGGATCGGTATGTGCTCACTTCCTCGACGTGTAACCGTTCGAAGTTCGCCCGAGTTTACAGTTACTCAATCGTTAAAATTTTCCGGCAAAGATGTACTTCTTTATTTCACCGTGGACGACTGAAAATGCGCATTTCAACGCGAAAGAGAAACGCGGATAAATCAGTTGGCTGAGTCGTTGCGTTTTATCGCGTGCTTCACGAGTGATACAGTAAAATGGAATAACTGCGTTTCGTTGCGTTTTTGATAATGACGGTTTTGAAGGTTGAGATGAATTTTGAAACCAGAAATCGTAAAATCATTTGGTAGACCTGAAATATCTGAGGGACGTTATGTCAAATATTTTTTAAAAAATTACAAAGATGTTTATTTTTACTTTTTTTTACTGAAATGTATAACTGAAGACATTTGAAATCAAAGAATAAAATTCACAATAATACTCACAGAAAAACAACACAATGAGAAGTATAACATTTTATGCAAATAAAATAAATGGAATATTGTTATTTTCAGAAGTTGAAATCTGAAAAAGAAGAATGTATTTTATTCGTCAACACACATTGGTCAAAATAAAATTTGAATTTAAAAACTCGAATAATGTGCTCTAATGAGGATGTTATGTGCTCTGGAGTACGAGTGTTGTTGATTTAAACTATTTTTAGTGAAAGACCGAAAGAAGAGTTGTTTACGTGCGAAAATCATTTCTCCTATTTCTCACGAGAGAAGGCGGCGCGGGAAGCAACTTTTTCTGTTTGTTGATGTAATTAGTAGGATTAACATGCAATGGAATCACTTACATTATAACATGGTTTTTATATACGGTATTTTTTCGAAATCAGGGACATTGAAAACGTGGAATTCCGCATCCAGAGTTATTTTTGAAAATTTCTGAAGTCAGTTCTAGGTTTTCTAAATTACGTATATTTATTTATTTCTCTCTAATTAAAGAAAATAATTCCCCTCGATCCACGAGAAATGAATATTTCCCTAGGAAACAATTATTTCTCCCATTTATCTGTGGGTACCTCAAAAAGGAGATTTTGTTCCCGCGTTTCATGCAAATAAAGTGATCATTTCTACGCTTGCATAGGGAAAATATTTTTTTTCTTCTCCTTCATTTTTTTCAATTTTTCAGGCAGAACGCCTGGCAACTCTCCTCGAGAAACATTCGGTCATGGTAGTGTTTTTTTTTCCATCAGGTGGCCGAGGTATATCCAGTGGCTGTATTTTTCATTGTTCAACACAAGTCGCAAACATGCAAATCGAATCGGGGAACAAAGTTAAAACATGCGAGAAAAACAATGGACAAATTTCATAATGGAACACTCCGTGGTCGCATTATCGTGCAGGGAGAGGTATAGTCGGGTGGGCGGGTAGAAGGGGGGAATGGAAATACGTTGGCGTCGCCTGGAATGCCCGCGGAGCACGAACGATCTCGGTACGAGTTTACCTTTTACAGCCGCTCTATACAGCCACAGCCACAGGTCGTTTCACTCGAGCGTGCCACTTGGGCCGAGTGAAAACGATCTCGTTTTCATGTAGGGATTGACTCGAATCCGCACTGCAGAACTTAACTGCATCGTCTCGGGGGATTTGGCCATAATGCGGCCGCTCCGTGGACAATTGCCATTGAAACCAAAAGTGATACTGCTCGAGAGGCTGTATATTAAAATAGGCAAACACTCTGATTCCACGAGTTCGCTCTTGTTTTCTTTCGTTTTTTAAGTCCTTACTTACAGAGTGGAGGAAAATGAAATAAGAAAAAAGTTACAGTAAACAGTCGATTGTCGCTGATTTTTCAGTCATAATTCCCTGAATTGGACGTTGGAAATTGCATTCAGAGAAAAAGAAATGATTTTCGGGATATCGTATTCGGAAGAATGACCGTCAACATTCTTGATACATGAAATCATATCACAGGACAATCAAATACTTCAAGATAAATCAAATCTTTTTCGAAAGAGAAAAAACTCTTCAAAAATTGAAAAAGAAATTCGTAAAAAAGGCAACGACTTTTATCAATCTGTCTGCACGACATTCATATCTCGGATCTCGGACGGTATAGAATTCTCGGCTCGGATAAGTATGTGGGTGTATTTCAATCGCGCCTTTGTCATAGCGTGCATATGGACGCGAGCGGGTATCGCGTATAGAACGTGTGGCCGTGATTTTTAAGCAACCTAGCGCGGGATTTGCATTAACACAATAAATAGCTCATCCCAACCTAACGCCATATGAATGAATGTTCTTTTGTGTTGCGTGTTTTCCTTTGCCATGGATGAGCTCTTTTGAAACATTCTTGGACCTGCGGCCACTTTATCACATACCCGCGTTTTTCATGCGTCACTCAAAAATCGTTGAGAGCTTTTACAAGCCTAATCTGAGGAACAGACAGGGTGGAATTTGGAAAAATACACATCTCAGGAATTCAGTTGTCGCCTAAAGTAATTCGATCGTAAACCTGGAGAAATAGGATTTAATTCGTGAAACGATAAATATTTTGGAAATAGGTGATTGACGATTCTATTCATCGTTGATGCTCTTTTTCAAAGGATGCGAAAAAGGATCCTCTTTCTGGGTTTTCTTATTTTCACTCGTTTGGGAGTTTCTTGAATATTTGAAGTCATTAGGATTGGAATGATGAAGGGAACTTGTAAAAAGAGCAGTAAAATGTGTAAATTTCGATTAAAGTTGTTTATCTTCAAGTGAGATAAATTTTTGTACTATGTTGAGGGAAATACAAGTCTTATTCACACTTTTATACGTTTTCATTGTATGATTCCCTAAAAATATCATCAATCTTAAGAACAAAATGTAGCATTATCAATAGCGAAAAAAAACCATTTAGGTTTATACTTTTTTTCGCATAATAGAGCGTTTGTCAAAAATCACAATGACCACCAAAAGATCAACTTTTTGGCGCACGAGGAAAACGATTCATCTACGGCTCGGGAATCTCGCGCGCAACAGGATATGCATTGCTGGTTATACAAGCCAGAGATATCTTTGTACTGTCGTGCTCGTAATGTCTTCATTCAGCATCGCCCCTATCATAATCTCCGTATGATGAACGAGCTCTCTTTATTCATGAACGTAAAATGAACCCAGATTAAGCGAAGAATCATCGATACCGCGTCACATCAAAGTTCCATGCATATCCAGATTATATAACTCAACTCTATTCCGTATAAGCTCTACTGAATCCTTGAAAAAAGGTCTTTTTTGCTACAAGAATATCACGAGAACATATTTTTAAGATTCGAATCAAGTCGTAATGGCTTACCACACATTCCTTGATTTTGTTCACCTTTACATTCTAATAATATTCAAAAAACGCCTTTGTTTAAATATTTGTAAGTATAGAATTTTTAAAATTTTTTTAATTTTAAATTTTATAAGTGTTAAATAGTTTCAAATACATTTTTTCAATAAAAAACTGAAATATTGGTGATTTTAATTTAAGAATTTACTATTTTTCAGAAAGCCTATTCAACAAAATGTTATGATAGGGAAAGAAGTATTTGAAAAAAGTATTTCTGAACGAAAGACAATACTGCAATTACTTATTCAATAAAGTATGGAAAGTGAAGTAGTATACATCATATACCATAAAAACTTTTATTTCGAAATTGTTGCGAATCTTAGAACAAGAGGCATACATCAACAATAAATGTCCATTCGGTAAACTAGGGATGATGCGAAATTAGTACAGTTGTCACATGATAGTCTCACACAAAAAAATGAAGTATCAGATATCACAATATGCAGTATATTATTAATGCTTTCTGGTTTTTTTGGGTTTTTTAGTTTTTCTCGGATTACAATCAGCTCTCTCCTGTTCATCTAACAATATGTCGCTCCGTAAACGACATCCACCAGTAATCATGACGTCTACTTCTCCTTCAGCTCGGTTTCCACCGATGAAATACGTTTTTCCTTTTTCCAGTGCGTCACATCCATTTTCTCCAGTAGTAACGAATAATGCCTTCGAATTTTTATGTCGATTTCCAGTATCCTTGAAAAATCATTCACGGAATAGTTAATGCTACAGTATTTTTGTTTAAGTAAAAAGTTCAGTAGCAGAATACATACAATTTGGTTATATTTATATGTGAGTTTAAGAATTAATGAAGATGTTTAGTCAAAAAACTGAATGAAGAGATTATAAAAACTCGTATCAACAGTGATTTTAGAGCTCTTTTTATTGTTTATATTAAAAAATGTGTTTATACCTTGTACACCTTCAGAACGTGGAATCCATACACGTGTGGGTATCGGCCATTATAACCAAGTGCAGTACTAATGGTTCCTCTAGCAACTGATTTAACAATGTCTCACATCGGTTTTTTTATTTTACCAAATGAATAGTATAATAACCATGTTACATAAGTTTTCATACGTCTTAGCATCAAAAAAATGTAACTTATTTTTATTTTTACTATTCTCAGAGTTATCATTTATAAAAAAAATAATGATGGAACATTAAACTTTGCATGGTATATTCTTATCACTTCAAGTTATAACAAATGAAAAAAGATGTAATTGCAAATAATTTTTACCATATTCATTTCCTCCGAGGATGTCTAAGACTTGTTTATTACTACATGAGCATAAATTCGGCAGACAAATGAATGCCGTTAAAGCCAAAATGAAGCAAAGTAGAGGTAAAGTCTTCATCTGAAAATTAACGACAAAATATTTTTTATTCGACGCCGTGAAGTAATGGCTCGTTTCTCCCACGCTTATATCTTATAAAACTCGCATTTCTTCACGTTGTTGAATAAAATATGGTCCTTGACTAGTGTAAAAAAGTTTTTTAACTCGTCTGATTACGACGCTCGCCTACGGCTCGCGTTGCAACCTTCAGATTCGTTGAAAAAACTTTTCCACACTAGTTAAGGAATATACTATTATTCCATGATTTCATTTCTTTCGTTATTATGTAATATATTCTATAGCTACTAATCGAAAAGTTTTTTTTATTTGGACAGGAAATCTGTTATGTAACTCGTTTTATGGAATATGTTATCATTTAGTTTGACATATAACTTTATTTATTTACTTATTGTATGTACTCGTAATATTTATTGTCAGTTATGATTGATTTTTTACTTTCAGTTGCAATTAAAAAATACATTGATGTAAATTCGTGCACTACATTTATCTTACTATTTTCCCATGTTCTTGAGAACATGTCCATTCATTGTGTGGAAGGAATTCACAGAAAACAAAATACTTACTCACTATTTAGAAGCTTAATTATAATACTTTTCCACGAAATTTAAATTGTTCATAACCTTTTACTTATGGTTTTATATTTGAAGTGTGATTCTTTGAACTTTTTTTTAATCCATTAATTTTTATAAGTTCTTTTTCCTGAGACATGTTAATCCTGAAGTAATTTCCAAACACTTAGTCAGTGTTCATAAGTAAAAGTGTTGAAATTCTCACTTTTTCAAGGAAATACCTCTTTAAAACTGAAATGTTGACAAAAAATATGTTTGGAAATTGGTTCCAAACACTTTTGATTGCTTAAGAAATATTGGTTCCTTTGTCTGTTCTAGGAGAAAGCAAATAATGAGTATATCATCGACATTGGAACAAGTTCTCTTGGAATTTAATAAAAATATTTACTCACTTTTCCTACGGAGCAGCAGAATACACAGGATAACTGAATTTAAAATATCGAAGTCGGCTTTATATACACCTGAATTGTCGGAAATAGATACTACTTGGTGAAGAACCCAACATTTTGAAATCATCCTTATTCCGTATCGGTCATATTTCCTTCGTGTGATACATCAACTACTTTAAGCAAAGATAAAAAAAGCTAGTCAATGTGTGAATCCTCTTATATCGTAGCGGAAATGATGAAATCCGGGTTTTCCGGCAGGTACTGTCATATTTAGCTACAAAAAATAATCTAACAACGTATATTATCAGTTGCGTCATTATTAAATGAACCAAGTCTACTTCGGTTCACGAAGAAATAATAATTTGATTTTACTGAATAACAGTATATTGTGTGACTAGTTGGAGAAGGAGAACATTCCACGAGCGTGGAGTTTGCCGCGCAAGCGTAGCGAGAGCGGTAAACACGCGAGTGGAATGATTCTCCTTCGACCACTAGTCGCACATAATACTTTATTCAACGACTGCAAGGAATATGTAATTGTGGTATTTTTTTTTATTTTCCGTAAGTGATCACATAATATCTGCAGCATTAGAATATATAAAGGCAAGATACCCTTTCTTGACATTATAAAGTTCATTTTAACTGAAACATAATTTCTCAGTATATTAATTCAGTATCGATTTCAATACTTTTAAATCTCGTTTTTTTCATCGCATTATCCCGCAACTATTATTTAACCTATTATTGTTTTTCGTTCACAATGTGTAATTTTAAAAAATGCCAACTTTTCTAGTTAATACTAAACAATAATATTTTTCAGCCAATTACTACGATTGATTAACAGTGTCAATCTTTCCTTGCATATGATTTCTGGACTGATTTCAATGCTTTTGTATCTTACTTTTTTCATTACCTACTCTCGCATTTGCTGTTAATGTAGCTTTTGTATCATAGTTTTTTCATTACGTTCCACTCGCAACTACTATTAAGGTTGTTCATCAACGATGTTCGGCGAGTGGGGGGGGAGGAAGGGGGGAGGAGGGTTAGGGAATTTTTCGGTCTTACATTTACAAAATGACGTTCAATCTAAAGAAAAGGTCGTGTTTTTTCATTTCTTACTTATTTTGGGATTCCCAATTATCAGAATAGACTTACGATTATTACAAGTAGAAATAAATAGTACTTTATAGAGATAGCATTGATGGATTTCCCCCGCTGAATCATAATTAGATACGTGTCATTATACCTCGAAGGCTTTATATAGCGAAGCGATTTGTTCTAAAGACACATTTCGGTCAAATTCGAACCATTAGACTCGTCATTGTAAAAACCCGTGGTGTTACTTATTGTTAGTGCCAGAAGTGAATTAACTGTGTTTGTAGAAATGTTGCAAATCCCGTGTTGATATATACATTATGAAGTGTGTGTTACGGGTTTCATTTCTCGTGTCATTTTTACCGTCATATTTTTCATTCTATTCTCATCGAATGTCAGAAACATGATTCTGGAAGTGAAAAGTTTTCACTCAAACGCAATATTTAAGGATGTAACACATAAACTGAATGTGATGGAAAAAATGGACGAGAGTGAAAGTAACTTGAATAACGTATGTAGAATTTAAGCTTCATTTTCATACCTTTTTTTAATCACACGTCAAGTAAGCTTTTTAGATGCAAATTTTTCGTTTGCGTATAAAGTGAGACAGTTTCTTCGATAAAGATTTGAAATTTGCTTTGATTCTAAAGAAGTATCAAATTTTCAGTGATTTTTATTCAATCAATTATTATTAATATAAAAAATTACAGTGATTGGCCATTGAAACACAGCGATATGCGTTTGAAAACTGTTACAAACTGACCGTCTAAGACTCGCGACTTCGTAACGAAACTGCAGGGACTTGGTTTTGTGTAATTGAAACTTCAGTATAATTTTGGCTAACTCCGATATATTCAAGAAAAATACAAGAAAGTTCG
>JAPYZL010145081.1:0-11673 GCA_030522825.1 Platygaster orseoliae
CAACAAAACAGCGCACAGCTGTTTACTTTTCCGGCCTAGGCCAGCAAAGTAAGTACTTTGCCGGCCTAGGCCAGAAAAGTAAGTACTATACGTCAAAAGACTACTTTGCGGAGGCTCTCTGAGTACGAATACTGTATTTTGCGGAGTGTTTTGCAAAAAATTCATTATTTTGACTTATTTCTCGTTTTGTATGTAATAGACAACATACAAGGAATTCACGTAGAGGTCTGAAATTTTTTTCGTAGCTTCTTATATTCGTCAACTATCATTCACCACGTCAAACTTATTTTTTCAGTGCATGGGGTGCTTGAAAAAAAATGAAGACTGTATTGAAGACGAAAACCCATGTTATTTAAAGGGAAAAAACGACGGCTTTACAGGCACGGGTTAATATTGGAATAAAAATCTGAAAAAAATTAGGTAATTTTTTTAAATTATTTTTAACCGATTTAGGGGGCAACACGGTAAAAATTCCACCAAAGCCATTTTAACGACTACCCTATTACATAAAAAAATATGTAACCTTTGAAAATTTAACAGAAATACCTAGATTTATGAGAATACAAGAAATCATTGAAAACCCATGAAATTTGTAAAAACCTCAATCTGGAGCATAAAATTTTCGAAATCTTTATCGAAATCAACAAAAATACGTGAAATGCATTAAAATATTGGAAAAACCTTCATTACTAATAATACAAAACTTTTTTTAACTATTGTATTTTCTGAAAAATGTATTTTATTAATTATATTTTTGGTTTATAAGCATTAAAAAACATGCAGATAATACTTTCTATGAAATTTTTAAAACTTAAAATTCTAAAGCATCAAATTCTAAAAATCTATATAAAAATCTATTGAAATTATACAGAAAATACTTAATATTTTATGAATACTCACAAAAATTGGAGAATAACTTTCAGTACTTAAATATATGCAAAAACTTTTTTTTTCTATAAAATTTATTTAGCTACTCAAAAATCATTAAAGTTTTTAATTCTACAGCATCGAATACTCGACATCTTTAGATATATTCGGAGAAATACTAGATATTGATGAAGGTACTATAAATTATAGAAAATTGAAAAAAACCGAAAATTTTTGAAACACTAAAAATCTGGATACTTTTCTTTTTTAATAATTTATCAGAATACTCTGGCTCTATACAGCTCGAATTTCCAGAGCATCAGATTATTGCAGTTTATAAAAGCACTGAAAATCCAAAAAAATACTGAATTTTTTTATCCACACTACAAAAAAACGATAATTCAAGAGACTTAAGAAATACTTCTAATTTACGCAAATACTATTTTCTCGAATATCAATAAAAACAGTGAAAATCAACATTATTTTTATCCCTAAGACATAGGATTCAAAAATTGATATGTTATGTGTTATGTATTACAAAACTTTAACCGAAATTCGACACTGCAATATTTTTTGTTTTTAATATGGATGTTCCAATAATGTTTGAATTCCCTTAAATTAGCAAACGTCACGATTATCTCTTAGGTTACATAAATAAAAAATCAGTAATCTTTACTCTCTAAATTCCTTCGAGTGAGAATTCTGCAAATCAAACTGGAGTGGAAATTTCACTATAAATGAGTGAAATTTCAATCGTTTAAGAGTGATATTTCACTCGAAAAAACGAGCGATTAATCCATTCAGTTTTTTTCAAGAATATTATCACTTGAAGACGATCGAAATTTCACTCATTCAGAGTGAATTTTCCATTCTAGTTTGATTTGCAGGATTCTCACTCACTCGAGTCGAGTGAAATTCTACTTGAAGGAATTCAGAGAGTAGCAGCACCTTTTTTTCAAATAGTTACTTTTATCAAATGTTTTAATTCGTCTGATTTCAATTATTTATAAGTGTATGATTACCAGGGTTGGTAAAAATATGCACAAAAAGATAGTATAAAAATGCTGAAAAATACTATGGAAAAATCAATTATGAATAATATTCTTGAAATAAATAACCATTTTTTCAACGTCAAACTATACTATACTGTTTCAAATTTTCTAACACTTTTAAATAAAAGCAGTGTCTTTTCTCTTAACAATTTTTTTTATGTATCATGTTTCAGTTGTTTAAAAAAAAATGTACAAAACTTTTGTGATTCCTAACAAAATTCGCAATGAACTTCAACATTTTTTCCAGCAAATTGAGAAAATATACATGAATTAGTTTTAAGTGTGAAAATATGCATGCACGTTGAAAAAAGTCCGAAATATACATTATATACAAAAATATGCATGTGCATATTTTTATCAACTGTAATAATCGTTGATAATAATACGAAAAAATATAACCTCAATTCTCACTTTTTCCCTAATTATTAATCATTTTCTACTAATTCATTCCAAGAGACAAGTTTCACAATTACCCAAGTCGACACTTCTCGACATAAATCGAGGTGAAGGTATCTGTCCAATGACAATAAAAAATACATCCACCATTCCCTCGGCTTATCGTTGCAAATAACCGGTCGGAGATCAACAAAGTGAGGAGTGAAATCGCGGGTAATCTACGGTCACCATTTGCGAGAAAATCCATGTCCGGCCAGGAACCGTCCCTGCATTGATCGAATAAGTCCGCTGAATTCGATTTCGACCAAGTTTCGGGGCGTAATAAACGTTCCCGTTTCGGCCTCGAATTTTCTCGTAATATCACGATCGTGTCCTTATTTCGATATTATAATATCCTGTCTAAAAGTATGAAGGGGGGGGGGTTTGGGGGAGGAGACCCTGAAAGTGTCGTTCATATCGCTCGGTAGCTTTATTATCGGAGAAAAATTGTATTTCGCCCGAGTTTGTTGACGTGAATAAATCGCTGATTCTTCGTTCTTTCCTTATTCCAAGCCCGGGGGTTTATTCCTCTTATATATGGTGAACGAGGGAAGAAATAGAGGAAACGTATTTCACCAACCTCGACGGTGATACCGTTGACTTCGTAGTATTTTGGCGGTCTATTGTCGGTGTATTTGTAGAATTCCGTGGTATCTTTGTACCAGGATATCCGGGAAAGACGATCTGTTTCCAAATCGTAACTGCAACAAAATTAAATTGTTTTTTGGAGATTAGGCAGTGGTGAGGTGAGAGGGGGAAGTTTTCGATTACGTTGTTTTAACAAATTTGGAAAATTTTTTGCAGCAGAGATGAAATATTCTTTTCGTGTTCTGAAAAATATGATGGAAATAATATTAGCTGGAGAGTTTTACGATTTTTGATGAATTTGGATGATTATTTGAACTGAATTACCAGCCTTTTGCATGAGTTTTATTGACAATGGGAAGTTTAACTTGTAGAGGAAAATATTTCGAAATCTTTTACCTTTTTTCGAAAATACATATGTAAGATGTTTGAAAGATGTGGTTTCAAACGTCAAAGACCAAATTTACAAAGACAGAATTTACAAGACAAATTTTACAGAAATCTGATTTTCGTTATTAATGTCGGAATCTGGGAAATAAAACTTGGATTTTTTTTACCGTGGTGTTAGAAATTCAAGAACAAACGCAAGAGAAATGTTTTTCTTGAAACGAATACAATTTAGTTGAAAATATTGTATCAATATTATACATTTTGTGATGATACAAATATGTGACAAAATGCAATTTTTTCCTCGTTCCAGGTTACATATAGATTAAATTGGATATTGTATAAGTTATAGATGAGAAAGTGTATTATGTATGAATAGAAAAATTTCTTTTTGTGGTATTCGATGAAAAACCTAATGCAACTTATAAACAATTTTATGTTTTAGTCGAAGGAAGCTCTATTAGCAAAAGAAAATCAATAGTCATCGAAGCAGAAAAATGATTCATTTATTATAAAAATGAGTTTGTTTCACGTAAAAAGTCGTTCAAATGCGGTAATGAACATGAAAATGATGTTTTTTCTGATCTAATTTAAAAAAAAAACTTTCTTTTTGAAATTTTTAACAACTCAGGGAAAGACAAAAATTGAATTTTAACTATTAATATTTGCCTTTCGACTTTTTAACCATATATTATGTACAAGAAAATCAAAAATCCTTAAAAGTGTCCTGTAATTTTCACAATGTTTTCCGTTTGAAGAATAACATTGAAAATAACTTGCATTTCAATTATTGGTAAACCAATTTAATTGATACAAAAAAATAAATGCTCGTTCCAATTCATAAACAAATTTACATGGCGTGGAAATTCTTTGGCTGACTTTCCCTTCTTTCTATTTTTTTTTCTTGGATACTTTGAACACGAAAAATAATTACTATCTCTGTTGCATAATTACTACTGTAGAGTGTTATTCCTCAGCAAATTTTTCCTCAATTGATTGCTGTTAAAAAAACTTTACAGAAAACAGTACATTCGTTTATTAAAACTTGAATCCATTCGTGAAAGTATGTAAAATAATTATTTTCGACTTTGAATGAATTGATTTGTTTTTCTTGTATAGATTGACTTAATGAAATGTAAATAAAATAATTTTTTCATTCCAACTAGAGATGTAACTACGATAAAATTCCGAAATGCAGTCTATTAATTATAATAAATTTTGTGTATCCATTATGTATAACATTTTTCAAAAGAATAATTATGAAAAATTAACTAGAATTAGAAAGTATCGAAATTTGAAGTAAATAAATTCTTTATTAACTATGCAAAAATTAGTTTATATAATGTCAGAAATCATGAATATACCGTTTTAAGGTAAAAACGTAATTTCTGACAATTTTTTAATTGTTTTTGGAAATGCAGATATAACTCAATTAAAAAAATTAATATTGCGTTGTCCAGTTGTATTGATTTTCGAAGTTTTGTTCAAGATACACAATAAAAATGATATTTTCATTATATTTGCTTTTTAGAGTTTCCAACGATATCTTCTGAACACGTAAATCAAAAGACCTCAAAAGAAGCTTTTGATTTCCACAATGCTATTGCCTCCAAAAACAGGTTTTCATTGTGACTAAAACTCTTTAAAAACAAAAATTTTAAATTATCCAAAAGTTCTTCGACCTTTTCTTTCTTCCCACATTTTTCTAGGTTTTTGGTGCCTAAATACAAATAAAAGTCTCAGCTCTGTTGCAAATTAACTGTAATACCAGTGTTATTGCATATGAATATCAATAACTTATTGTTCAAATAATATTTTTTTAATCAACATCGATTGAAGGTCACTTGGAACGTTCACTTGATATTATACCATTCTGGTTCGAACCCAACATAACTATCGGAATATTCGGCAAAGAATACATGTCGTGGGAGCTGTTCTCTTTTAATTGACAACACTTAGCAGCTTCCATCAGACGAGGATTTAGATTGGAAGATAGAAACTAATTTCAGTTTTGCAGGGTTTCGCTGGTTGGTCAACTCCCTCTCTCGTAGTTAACCTTTAGTGGATCGATAAATGTCACAATCTCGCGTTCGCGCTTCGGATGATTACCACAAAATTATCTTCGTTAGTCTTTTTAATTGGCAGGTAGGTGTTCCATACTGGAAGGCACGTCCATTCATTATATGACATTTGCGGAAAATAATTTTTAAGATCAATAAAATATTGCGATTATTTGTTTATCATTTAGGAATAGTTAATCCATACAGATTTGGATTGCGGAAATTGGTTTTACTGAGTATGGCAATATTAAGATTGCTGTTGATCCTTCAATTTCATCATTAACGAAAATTTCTTAATTGACGCTTCGGAGCTAAGTGTTTGAGTGATCTTCCCGGTATACAAAGTGTCTTAACTACCTAAAGATCGTACAAAGTGTTCTAACTGCAAAACGCTTTACCTGAGTGACACTTCCACAAATATTGGCTTTCGAGAGTGCATATTTAAGCTTTTAGCAACTTCTCAAAAATTAACTATTTTCCCAAATGCAGTCAAATGTATGCAGAATGTAATTTGGAGATGAGAAGATGTTGTTATCTATTAAGGAGATTATTCGAATGTTTTCTGTAAAATTTGAAGTAAACATTGTATTTTTTATTTGAATGTCTCTGACAAAAAATGAAAATGATAAAAATCCCTACGTGGAGATCTATGAAGTTGTAGTTTTGTCTAATTACCATAGTTATAAACAACTTGTGAGATTTCGTTAAATTGTGTGAATTTGAGATTTCAATTGAAATTATCGAAATTATTGATTATTTCTGTAGACAGAGATTTATTAATTTTATAAAATTTTAGACATATGGCAGTTTCTGTAGTTTAAAGAATTTGAACAATGATCAATAATTTAGAAAAATTATGAACGTTTTCCAAAACTCTACGGATTTTTCGCATATTTTAAAATAATTGACAATCTGTCGACTTTCAATGATTTTCAATTTTCGCACAAAATATTCGAATCATTCCAAAGGTAAAAAAAATATATACAACTCACAAAGGTTCTTAACAGTTTTTTGAAATGTTGTTAGGTTTTTTAAATATTTCATGAAAAATTTAATTTTTTTCGTAGAAAAATGACGATAAGCAGAATCTACAAAAATGTTAAAGATTTTATGAAATTCTGCAATGTTTTCGAATTTTACAGAATTTTCAGAAATTTTTTGAAATGCAGAGTATTTTTTTTTAATTTTCATCACTTAATGTAATACAAACTCATTGTGATTTTTCCAAGTTTTTCAGATGTTTATCGAAGAATGAGAAAAAATTATGTGTATTTCGTAGATGTCTGATGATAAATATAATTACCAAAAATCATAAACTATTCCTGAATTTCGACAATATTTTAAATTCATCAGAGTGACGAAGGTTCCTCTTAAATTTTTATTGTTTTTCTAATTTTTCAACATTTTTCCAATTTCCGAAATATATCACAAACTTTTCGTAGCTCTCTATGTTTCTCGGGAATTGATTGAACATATAAAAATTTGAAATACTTCTCAGGTGTTGCAGGTTTATATTACCAATTGGATAAAATATTCTTGTATCATTTAAATAAATACGATAATGAACGTATTATTAACTAATCATTTTTGGAGTTCTATAAATAATGAAAAGTTACAGAATTGACGAAAATCTTAGAATTTTTTATTTTCTTGCATCTCCGTGATGTTTAACTTTAATATCATGCAAATTTTATGAATATTTGTTTTATCTTTTATAATTTTTGATAGTTTTTTTTAAATTTTCGCTGAAAAGTGAAAGAAACACCAGGAATTTTTGCAAAAATATGATAACGAATACAATCTACAATATTTACAAAAATTTCTGAATTAAAAAATTGTTATTGTATTTCATAGAAAAATTGACAATCTAATGTACAAAATTCTTTTGTTTAATTTATTCAAATATGTAAATCATGATTACAATACAAACTGTTCAAAACTTTAGAAATTTTATCACAAATTATTGAAGTTACAAGGATTTTTTGTAATCATTATCAATACTTTCCAAGTTTCTTAACATTTCATTTAAAAGTTAAAAATAGTGTTATGCATATTTCAAAGGGATATGATAATAAACTTAATCAGCAGTCAATATAAATTTCAATCGTTACAATTTTTCTAATTTTTATAGGTAATTGACGATATTTAGAATTTTATGTACTTTTTCATCGAATAGTAATTATTTTTATATAAAAAAGTTATCTAAATTTCGTTAATGTTTGTTCCAAGTGCGCGAAAATTCTTTTCAATTTTTAAATCATTTTTAGGTTTTGTAAATTGCTATTTAATTTTAAGATGCCTCTTTTGAAATATCAAAATTTATTTACGGAAAAGCTTGGTTTTCGTACTCAGATTCGAGCACGCAGCCTCAACAAAAAATTTCTACTTATAAAGTATTTACCATTTCATTCTGAAATTATGTCAAACTGTACTAAGAACTACGTAAAAAAATTGCAGAAAAAGTTTTTCAATAATTTAAAAATGAAACACATTTACAGATTATCGTAGAAATGTGATACGATCACAACCGACAAAGTTTTCTCATTTTTTTTCCCATTTCTCATTCAAAATAGAAATTACCGATAATCTTCAGCATACAAAATTTTTTTATTTGATAAATTTTTTTATATATCTCAATCGTGAAACGCACTCTTCAAAATTATCCAAATTGCATAATAATCTTAAACTCATGATTTTTCTTAATCGTTCAATACTATATGAATTTTTTATGTCTGTATTAAAAAATGAAAAATAAAATATTACCATGCATAATTCCAAGAAATATAAAATAACCCCCCCCCCTCCCTCTCTTCTCCTTGTGCCAAATTACTATATACTTACAAAAATCACGTTTTGCAACTCCTGAATAAAGGAAACATTTTGACAGTCCCATTATATCTAGAAGAACTTCAACTTAATGTTATAATTTTCTATAGTAAAAAGTACAAGGAAGGTAAATCATCAGAGTCGGAGATGAAAGTGAATCTTGCTTCCAAGTTTTGTTCGTTTTTAATAGAAAAAAGTAAGAGAAGTTTTGAAAGGATCTGCAGAGAGCAAGCCAGCAGATTCGCGACAGAAAGATAATTCCATTATTCTCTGAGCTTTTGGTGTCCTCGACGTTCAGACTGTCATTAATTAATCGAAACGTTCAAGGGCCTCTTTTACACCTCATTACCGTCGTTTCTTCCGCGTTCTCATTCAAATTGTAGGCAAGCAAAATTGTCTAATGGATTTTCGCTATATTAAAATTATGCTTCAATAGTCGCTAGAAACATTAACTAAATTGGAGCCATTTGAAAAAGTGTTTTCATCGCTGCAAGAACAAATCAACGGAGCAATCGTTGCATTTTATGAGGGAAAGCAATGGGAATTCTACGTGAACTGTTTTTCCTTGATGAAAATATCGATTTTATTTACTTTAGTGTCTGTCTATAAATGAAAAAACACACTTTTTTGTATTTCTTTAAAACTACTATCTTAAAATATAACGTATTGCAGTCTAGAAATTAAAAATAACGATGTTTTAAAAATTTTGAAGAACGAAAATATATGGTCAAAAATCGATATCACTAGGTAGATATTTCTGAGAATTCATTCGATTTCAATGTTACGAATTATTTTACAGTTTTCTTTTTATGTTCAAATAAATAGATGAATTTCCAATATTTGTATATGAAAATTCAAAATCACAACAAATTAATAACTTCAGTGATATGATTATTTCTGAAAATTTGGTTTTTGAAGTTGAGAATTGAATTATTACATGTATTAGTTTACAAAACTCTTCAAAAGTTAAAATTTTTTACAACAATTCATAAATTGTTGGTTTTGTTCTTCAAATACAAAATCGAATTACCAGAAGTTTATACTGAAAAGTACAGAATAACTTCTTTTTTATTTTAATTTTTTTCTCTTTACCTTTTCAAGTTCAAAATAAAGAATCGAGCTACAAAAATTAGTCATTTGAGACTATAAAACTACAAAAAATTGTTAATTTACTTTCAAAAGCTCAGAACGAAAACGATAAGTCATTGGGTTCGAAAACAAAAACTTACAAATTTTGTAAATGAAAATTAAAAATTAATTTTAATTTTACTAAATTACAACAAACAATATAATTTTGTCAATCTTTTTTCAATTTTTTCTTCTAAACTGAGTGGAAGTCACTTAAAATTTTAATTTGAAGTCTAAAATTACAAAGAATTAAGTAAGAACTGTCTATATTATTCCCGAATTTTTCTTTAATTTTTGAAAAATAGACTCAAATGATCAAATTTTAGAATTTACAAGTTAAAAATAACTTTATCTTCTCGATTTTAACGATAATCTACCAGTTGTTGATTCTGTTTTGAAAATTAAAAATTAAATCAGTAGAAGTTTTGGTTCAAAAGTACGGAATAACTACAAATCTTTAATCAAGTTAATTATTCTTAAGTTTTTCAATACACTTCATAAGCGTAAAGCTAAAAATCCGTATAAAAAAATGTTTTATTGCAAAGCTCAAAGTCAATACTAATTTTTAATGCCACCGCATATATTGCAACTCTTTTCTAGTTTTCCAAAAACCCTGAATTGAAATACTGAGTTGTAGAGATCGAAAATGGTGCGAAATTTTGTATCTAACACATTTTTCAAATTTTGTTTTCCTTTAACATAAAAACAAACTATTCTAATAGTACGAAGTTAACACCAGTTGTAGATTATTTCTTAATTTTGTGTTCTATTTTGAAATTTCGTGAATGCGTAGTTTGAAAACACTGCAAATTTTTTATTTTTTTATTCTTGTTCTAAAATTCAGAAACAAATTACATAAATTTTGTGTTATAACGTACAAATTCACCACAAATTATATAATTTTGAAAATCACTTCTATACTCTGTTTATAAATATTCTATAATTTAAAGTCTCAAAATCTAATAAATTTCGAGTTTTATGAAATTTAGCAGAACTATTTGCTTTTTTTCCAATCTAGGATAACATTTTGAATTTGCCATAACAAATGTTAAAAATAATTCTACTCCCCCCCCCCCCTAAAAAAAAAAGTTTTGGGTAATTTATAGACATTCTCTAGAGTGATATTTTCCCCGAGTTTCGAAGGTATTCATGTTTCATGTGGATAAAAATATAAACCGTGGCCGTGTTAAAGAACATCTTCTAAATTTTTTGGACATTTCTCGCGCGAGGGAAGTTTCCATTTTCGACATTCTTTTTTTTCCGTGGGGGCAGAGAGAACTTTTGCTAAGCTCTCGAGCGCGCGAGAAAAGTTTTTCTTTCACATCCAGATATGTCATAGACGATGACATTTCCGCCTGGTCTCAGTTCCACTGACTAATGGCCCGTACTTTTTTTGTCCTTTTTCCGTCATTTCTGACTTTCATCAATTTTTCACGAAATTAATTATGACAGTGGCTCTTTTCTGCGTTACATCAAAATTTTCGTACGAATAGGTTATTTTATTATTAGACGAAATCGCGAAAAGTTGATAGAAAATTCCTTTAGGAAAATGAAGGATTTTAAAAGAGATCTTATTAAAATTCTCGACGACGTACAAAAATGATAATGTAATAATGAATCGCTTATTTTTCTTGGCTGGAACGTAATGAATGTTTATAAAGCCTTTTTTCAGGTTCTTTGAAATACATGGTGTATTTCAGAGTAGTTCAGAGCTTGTTTCATTGAAAGCATTATTCATTATTAATCTTAGAACGTTATTACAGTGGAAAGAACTAATATTATGAGAGTCAGAGCCGTGCGATATCAACAAAAACGTAGACGAGCTCGGACGAAATTCTCTTCGCATTCATCTCTCCTCCTTTCTGTTTTGATATCCATTATCATTATGATCGTTTACGGAAAACACAGAAGCTCTTGTTTCTTATGTACGTTTTTTTCGTCTGAACGTCATATTCCGGCAACAATATTGTTTTTCTCAAGAATGCACTCGATTCGCCGAAAGTCATGTTTGAATAATTCGGAAAAACGATATACTGCAATTTTAAGTTGTTTTTTGAAATTAGTTAGGAGTGAAACTTCTTCAAAAAGATGAGTGTAGATGGTGCACCCTGAAGGAAATGTTTGGTTCCTGCTAAATTCAGTTTAGTTAATGTAATTTTCTGGGAAAAATTGTGAACAATATGCTTTTGAAATAATATTAGTGTTTTTAGATAACAAAATTCTTTGTTTTTTAAATATCAGGTTGTCGGAAAAGTTCGTAGAGAAATCGATGGACATTTTATTGTTTTTATTTTCTTTATTAAAGTTTATTTTCAATTTACAATATAATCACC
>JAPYZL010145108.1:0-20349 GCA_030522825.1 Platygaster orseoliae
AAAATGTTCTTCATATCTGTCTTTCGATTTCACTTATAATTTTCATCAAATTTGATAACTTATCAAGTCGATAATTTTACGAAGCAAGAAACTTTCATACGTAAAAAATAGTTATTTATTCATTGGTGAGCAGCAACAAAGTATCTTTTGCAATTTCATAAATTAAAAGCAAAATAAAGTCAAGCGTTTTTTCGAATATTAACCTGACAAAAGAAAGCAGCTGTCAATTGAGTACCACTATATAAAAAAAACATAACTCAGCTGCTTTGTTATGAAAAGTGACAGGACAAAAATGTAAATATTTAAAATATTTCAACAATCAACGTTTTTTTGAATTTCGTTGTGTGTACGAAAAAAATTTATCATAAATTCTAATTGCACAGTTAAGAACTTTTATTGATTTTACAAAATTGCGTCGTTATTTACAAGTCAAACTTTTGTGCCTTTTTAAAAAATGTTTAAGATATTTTTCCAATCATGCCTAATTAATGATAAAATTCTCGATCTCTTCAAAATTAGATCGTTGATATAAAAAATATTCTTTTTTAAAATCTTGATAATGTCTATTCCGAATTAACACTTAAAGGTTTGATGTTTATTTAATTACAATCATCATTGTGAAAACTTGCAAGATACACTAATTTGATTTTTCAAAATCGTTTATTTAGTTAATTTTTCATATTCCATGAACATTATGAAAACTCTTTTCCAATGATGGTGTCTTTCTAAAGTATTTTCAATGTTTACATTTGTCCTGTCACTTTTCATAACAAAGCAGCTAGGTTATGTTTTTTTTATTTAGTGGTACTCAATTGACAGCTGCTTTCTTTTGTCAGGTTAATATTTGAAAAAATGCTTGACTTTATTTTGCTTTTAATTTATGAAATTGCAAAAGATACGTTGTTGCTGCTCGCTAATGAATAAATAATTGTTTTTTACGTATGAAAGTTTCTTGCTTCGTAAAATTATCGACTTGATAAGTTATCAAATTTGATGAAAATTATAAGTGAAATCAAAAGACAGATATGAAGAACATTTTTTTTAATGACATATTTCTCTCAATATAACTTAATTCACGGTGTCCTTCTTCGTGTTATGTATTTAAAAGACTTCCAATTTACAAATCAAAGACTTATTTCACCCATTGGTTTTATTCGTTCGTTTTTATAATGATTTGAAAAGTGCAACGGTTAAGCGTTTCACTTGCGTTGCAAAAAGTTTGGCAGGGATATTTTGTGGAATATTTCATTTATTTATATATAATTCATGAAAGTTTGTAATATTCGAATGATTTGATTCAGTTTTGAATTACGATTTTATATTAGATTTTAATGTTAAAGGAAAAAATCAATAATTACTGCAATCAGGAATCTCTCACATTATGTTTAAATATGTAATGTTATTATTACTATTTTGTTATCATTTTTACATACACATTACACACACACGCGCGCGCGCACACACACACACGCACATATAATATTCCATATTTCTGTTCTCCAGATAAAAATGCCTTAGCCAGGATTTGAACTCTCGACCTTGAGAGTAAAAGTCCAGTGACTTGACCACTAGTTCAACAAAGCCTTTGACTAAAGTTAGGATTTACTGAGATCTACTAAGTTTTTTTTTTTCAAATTAATACAAGAAAATGAAAAAACAATCGTTTTTTATCTAACGTTGTTTATTTGTGCATTTTTGATTGTTTTTTATATTATTTATTACATCTGTTGTTATTTTATTACATTTTTTACTATGTTATACGATATTTATTTATTTAACACTTATTTATTGTATATTTGTCATTTTTTATGCATTTACAATTGTTTAATAATAATTTCAATTGTTTATTAACAAAAAACAATCGTCTTGCTATAAACCTTGTTTATTTATGCTTTTATCATTGTTTTTGCACAATTACATTGTTGATGAGACCAAAATTTTTAGTTCCGTTTTTAATTCTTTGTGCACGCGCATGTTAATATTGCATTACAGCATACGCAACACAAATTTAGATATTTGTTACCAGATTTTAAAAACACTATTTTATATTATGGTAACGTTGTCCCAAAAAAAATTTTGGGAACCGTATCTAAAAACCTAAGTGAATCTGAGTGCCATAAATTTAGAGTACGTTCTGTAAACTTTTGGTGCGTTCTGTAAATTTGAGTTGCTTATCCGTAAAATCAGATTTGAAAGCATGTTCCCTAAATTTAAAGCACCTTTTTAGGGTACTGTACCGTAAAAAGTTTAAAAATTTATGGAAATTTTTTAGAGTGTATATTTAAACATTTACCTTAATATTATTTTAATCCATATAATATTTTTTGTAAAATTTTATTTATTAAATTACAATCTATGAAAATTGAGAATATTTTTTAAATTTCTATTACATTTCAAAAAAAAAATTTATTATTGAATTCTTATATTAATGTTATCATACCTTTCTATATCGTTTTATGCTAATCAAGGGAAAATACGTTAAAAATGGTAATATTTCATGATGATTTTTTAATGTATAATATTTAATATAATATTTAAGACGACTCAATTAGATTGCATTATATAAATTTAATATTATACATTAACATTAACGTTATTATTTTTTTGATTTATATAATATATTCTGTAATATTCGATATAACATAATATGATACATAGCATTTTTAATAATACATACTATTTTATTCGATTTTATAATATTAATTGGATATTATATTGAAATATTCATGTTATTATTTTGATATTTTATGAAAATTGAGGGAAGTTGGGTTGACACATGAATATTTTATAAATTAGGAAATTCACCGGTGCTTGTTTTGTTGGTGACTCTGCGAGACTTGGCGATTCTTGGCTAAGTTCTGGCGGTGGTGGAGGGAAGGGTTCGTCGAAATTCAATACTTCGCTTTCCATCACAGCCGGTGGCGAGGGTGGTGGTAAATCTGGGCTTGGAATACGCTCGTTACTGAAAACGAAAACGAAAAATTCCTGTAATTTATTGAAAATTCTAGAGTGTGGCTGGGGGTGTGAACAGAAAAATTTTCCAAGTTTTCTTTTCTTTTTTAATTATAAAATTATTTTGCAAGTCACTAACGTATAGATTTTTTGTTCGGGAATATTTAGTATTTTTTATATATTTTTAGTATTTATACACAATTTTGAGAATTTTTTGAATATTATTAGAGAGTTCTTTGTACATTTTCAGGTTTCGATGCTTCAGAAAACGAATTTCTTGAAATTTTTCATATTCTATAAATAATAGAGAATAATATCTACACAGATTTTAAGTATTTCATGAAGAAGTGATATTTTTGTATTGTGTTATATGTAAAACTTTTTAGTTTTTTTCGGCGTTTTCAAAGATTTCTAGAATTGTTAGAATATTGAAAATTTTAACGATTTTGAGTGGTCAAGTCGATTTCTAAGAAAATAGTATCTTTTACACAGATATTGAACAGTTTTTCTTTTTTTATTAATTACATAACTAGAAGAATTTTTCTAATATTTAAATAATTTCCTCTATAGAGTTATAAAATTATATCCTCTTGGGTTCAAGGTTTTCTGATTTGTCGAGAAAATTACATCTACACCATTTTCGAGTAATGATAGATTCAATTTTTTTTTTGCATCTTATTACTTATAGTGTTCATGAAATTTGAAAAGATTTTTTATATTTTGTAAATTTTTTTACAAATCTCTAAAATTTGAATTGCAATAAATTTTTAGCAATTCATTGATTTCTTGTTTTTTACTAGACAACAGGTTTTGAAGGTTTTTCTTTATCTTTATAGCTTTCTAGAATTTAATTTTGAAATATTGAAAATCGATTTTAAATATTGTTACCAGTCCTTCAGAAGACAGTATCTTTTCTAAAAATATCCAGTACCACAATTTGTTTCTAGTATTATTTTTATTTTTTTATCAAGACAATTTGAATAATTTTCTGATATTTTCATTAATTTATTTTATACATTGTGAGGTACATGTTCCAGGATTAAAAATTAAAAAATTCTTTGAAAAATTATTTATACATAGTTACGAGAATTTCCTGCAGTTATTTAGTGTAATAAATTTTGTAGTATTTTTTTAGTGTTTCCATAGATTTCTGATATTGTGTATAAATTTCTGTTTAAATTTAAACGATTCAATGCTCTAGAATTTAAATTGCGATATGTATATTTTTAGTGTTTCGCCGATTTATTCTTTTTTGGTATGTAAAAGGTTTCGAAGGTTTTTCTTGTATCTTTGGAACTTTAAAAAATTAAATGCTGAAGTATTGAAAATCGATTTCAAATATTTTTATAAGTTCTTCAGAAAAAAGTATCTTTTTAAAAAATATTCAGTAGAACACTTCGTTTTCAGTATTATTCTTATTTCAGTATTAATATACTCGTATTTGGAAGAATTTTTTGGTATTTTCATAAATTTTTACCTAGAGTTTGTGAAGCAAATGTTCCAGCATTCAAAGTTGAATGAATTTTTGAAAATTTATATATAAATATTTTCGAGAATTTCCCGCAATTTTTTAATGTATTCAATTTTTAAATATTTTTTGAGTGTTTCTATAGATTTCTGATATTGTGTAGATTACTGTATAGATTTCAACGATTCAATGCTCTAGTATTCAAATCGCGAAAGATTCGCAGTATTTTTTTAGATTTTGAAAGAAATGACACGTACATAGATTCTAAGTATTTCATAAATTCCATCTTTTCGTAGTCTTGCAGTATTTCTAAAACTTGAAAAGAAATTCAAAGTGTTTATATAAATTTCTAATATTTTACAGACTGCCATATAAATTTCTCAAATTTGAATCACCATAGATTTTTTGTATTTTTGCAGTTTTTCAGTACTTGAAAAATTTGGTAAAATTTCCTAGTATTTTCACTTTTTTTTGCTTATAAATAATTGCTTTCATAATTTATTGCTCTATAACTCGAAACTGATATCTCCAACATTTGTTCAGATTCAGAAAACCTTTTTTTACGCCCCTGTAAATTCCCCACGAAGAAGAAAATTCACTCCAAGACCTCACCTTTTTTCGTCTCCGTAAACTTCTCGGAGATGCGGCTTTTTCGGCGGCCTCTCCGGGACCCAATCGTCGATGGAAATAGTGGGCCCGATGATGACCGGTCCCAAAAGGTCCGTCGACAAGCTACCGCAGCTGTTGCTGTGTCGGTGCTTGGGGCTCGGCATCTCTGAAGTTGGCTGCGATACAAGATTCGTCGCAGACTTCTCTCGCCATTTGCCGTTCGCGTAATCGGAGGCGGAACTGGCCCTTCGAGAAGTCGACTGTCGTGGCCTTGGCGGAGGCTGGGGCTGCGCCGTCGACAAAGACGAGTTCTGGGCGAGATGCGGCTCCGACTTCCAGAAGGCCTGCTGGTGGCGCTCGTAAAACGACAGCAGCGCCTTCTTCTGGATGGCCTTGAGGGTTGGATCGGACACCCGGTGGCGTTTTTCCGGGTCCAGGTACGTGTACTTGATCTGCTGTTGCTGCTGAGGCTGCGCCTGTTGCTTCTCCAACTCGTTTATTCTTTCTGCTACTGACATTGGAGCTGGCTGCTGCGATGGTGCTACCGTTCTGGGAATTTCAACGTTTTTTTTTCTTTCAATTTTGAAATTTTTGATTTCGCGATGCGAGAATGAGCGGAATGGAGTTGGTGTTTGTTTCTGTTTGTGCTACCCATGAGAAGGGAACGTTCATTTTTAAATTGACGATCGTCAATCTTCGATGTTCATTGTAAAATTTATTTTCATACCGCCAATAGTGATTTGATGATTGTTTAAAAAACTTGAAGCCGTCAAAAGTTTATTTCACGATCGTCAAACTTAATTGTCAACCACTAAAAGTAATTTGACAATCGTCAAATGTAATTGTTAACTCCCTAAAGGAATTCGATGATTGTTTAGAAAATTCAGAGCTGTCAGAAATGCGTTCATCGGTTATCGAATTAAGTTGACAGCTGTCATAAAGTTATGTAACGACCACTCAACTGAATATTGACGATTTTCAATTTCACTTCTGACGAATGGATAAAGATATTGAAGAGTGTTAAACGATTGGCAGAACAGTAAATTGCACTCAACCACCTATCGCTAATATTAACGGTTTCGTCAAAAATTGACAATTGTCTATTTGGAAATTAACATTTAAGTCGTTGAAAGTTCGCTTGACGTTCGTCAAACTTAATTCTAGAGTTAGGTATTATTTATTATGTACATCCATGCCTTGTATAGAAAAAATTTATTTCATAAAACCAAAGAGTATCTTAGAAATTTCGATTCATGAAAAATAATACTTATATAATTAAATATAATTGGATTTAGAAGGGTTGAGAATAAGAGCAAAGTCAAACGAAAAAAAAAGTTATTAAGAAGAAAAGTTACATTTTTCACTAGAGCATAGAATTTTTGAAGCCAATTTTTTATTTTATATGAATTACTATTTTCCTCAAACTAGTATTTTATATATTCATTGTTCAATAAATAAAATTTTATTTTAGATAATCGAAGAAGATTTTTGTCATTTTTACGCTTAAAAAATAACAAACGTGTGATTAAATTTGCACCTCGGGAATTTTTATTGATTATTGTATCTAGAAATATTATTATCAGTAACAATAAAACCTTACTGATACTTATTGACATTTCTCTTACTGATAAATATAAGAAATTACTGATTTATATCCCATCCCTCAATATCCACGTTTTTCCTTCAATACTCTAATGCAGAACATCGTCAATCCAACACTCACCTCACACCCTGCGACCCCTCCTGGCCCTGACTCTGCTGCGCCCCAGAAAAGACCTTCCTCTGACTCCTGTCTCTATCCAAATACAGTACACTCTCAGACAAGTGCCTCTGTGGTGTCTGCACCCGCGCGCTGTGAGCGATCAATTGCTTACTCCCCACCGGCGACCCCTCAACCTCCCCTCCTCCGTTCTGCCCTAACCCAGGCAAAACTTGGGGACGCGTCCCGCGACCCTGCTTCTCGGCCTCCACCCAGCACCCTGTTTTTTTCTCCGTCTCCGAGACCGGGAAGATCCCGGATATGCTGGTCCTGATGGTCTTGCTCTTCGGCGTTTCCGGGATGGCGTTGTCCGGCAAATTTCCCGATTCGTGCCATTTTGGGAGCCGGGGAGGAAAAGCCGAGGAGTTGGTGCTGCCGACCTCTGACAGGCAATCATCGCGCTGCCATCTGTCGTCGATTGGAAGAGCGCGGGGCGGGAGACCGCTGGAGACGCTTACATCTGACATCGAGCCGTGCCATTTAAGGGTCTCGCTGCTAGAGGCGCTGCTGCTGGACGTTGTGACTACGCTGTCGCGACCTTCGCGGCTGTTCTCTTCCCAGGAAGTCACGGGACGTTGGGCTACGGCCTCGCTGTCCCTTCGAAGACTGCGAATCATGCAATACGGTTTTTTCGTGATTTTAGGTATTTTGTTGAAATGGTGTTGGGGTTGTGGGTAATGGAGGGAAAGAGAAAGAGGTGTATGGGAATGTTTGTAATTATTGTGATGCTCTTTAACACACTTTTCGGTTATTCATGTTTGCGGTAACAAGGTGTATCAATTTTTTGTACACGTTTGTATGTTCCCATTGGAGGGATGTTATTGTGTGATCTATGATGTATCATTCATTGCGCAATCAAAGAATAGTGTAGTTTTTTCCCAACGTATTTTTGAGTGTTAATTACACTATTGTTCATTTAACTTGCAAGTGTGTGCTTTGAATGAGCATTTTTTAAGCCAACAAAGGCGTTGCTCTTTTTGATGCATGAAAGCGTCATCAATGCAACATCACAATCAGCGTTCGAACCCTAAATGCTACGCCAATGTTCAATATTGTCAACATTAATCTTCTTTTACGTCACTCAAACATTGCACAATCATTCTGCCAGAGTTTATATATTTGAGCTCGTATTTTTTGTTCGAAAAAGCTCAAGTTGATGCATCAATGTTTTTGCAATTATTGAGAAGTAGAAGGTAAGCTGATTGCTCAATTATGTTGATCGTTCAGACTTTAGTAGCGCTGCGTTTTAGGGTTACAATGAATGTGCGATGATGCTGCTGTGAATGAATGGCTTATGATGTAGCATTCATTGCACAATCAAAGTCGAATTGTATGTCTGTCAGAGAATTAGCAAATATAACGCAGCTTAATGCAGACGCATTTTTGAGTGTTTATAATACGATCGTTATTGACTTTGTACCTGTGTTTTGAATGAGCATTTTTTGAGCTAACAGTTGGAATTTCGAAATTGACGAGCTTTTTTTTTTAATAGTGACTTTTGATAAACGTTGAAAAATGTGAAGCAGAGACTAATTGATGAAAAAACAACTCTCTTTGAAAAAGGTTTTATTTATGTATAAATTTTTATTTTTTTATCGAAATTCTTAAGGTTTTATTTAATTCTCAACTTTGTTGGAATATTTAAAATTAATAACCACCTCAGAAATTTCTCAGTACGATAAAAAATATTTTTGTTTTCGAAAATTATAAGAATGTTAGCAGATTAGTTTTGCGAAATTTTAAAAGTTTTCTACAGCGTGCAACTTTTTTAGGTATTTTCTGGAATTCTAAAAAATTTTTGAATTTCTCAAAAGTATTGGTAGTTCGTGGAATATTAAATGTTTTTTTAATTCATAAGATTTTCAAAATTTATAACTTGATGAAGCTTTCCAAAATGTTTCAGATTTTAGTTAGTCTGTCTCATGTACTAAAATTTTTAGTAATTGTAAAAAAAATGTCAAATGTTCCAAATTTTTATGAATAATGAAAAAGCTTCATACATATTAAAAAAAAAATATTATACGAAACATAACCTACAAAGTTTATGGATATTTTCTGGAATTTACATTTTTCCCGATTTTTTAGTGTTTCACAATGTATTAAATATTTATAATTTTTTGATTTTTTAAAATTCACAAAATTTTCAACTTCATATTGATCATCCTAAATTCACTAAAATTTTCGAAAAATTTCCCAATTTACCAAAATTCATCGTAATTTTCCGATACTTTTATCGTTTTCCAGATTTTTTTACAAAATCAATATTCATCATATTTTGAAGAAATATCACAATAAACACAATTTACAAAATTTTCTCAAAATTTTATAGAATCTTACAAATTTTTCAAATTTCCAAGAATTGTTGAAAATCTTATAGAAATTTATGTTTTTTTTTTTTTTTTTTTTTTTTGAAAAATTGCAGAAATTTTGAACTCAATGTAGGCCATGTGAAATTCTTCAAAAATTTTTAAAAAAGTGTACAATTTATCAGGATTCTCGTAATTTTGAAAAAGATCTTAAGTTTTTCAGATTCTCATTTCAAAATAAAAAATTACAAAATATAAATATCCATGTAAGAAATGTCAATGATGATTAAAATGATCGATACAGAAGTTAGAACTGCAAAATTAACGAATCATTCAAATGTGTGCAATTTTATGTAATTTATTTCACTATTTTATAAAAATTTAAACCATGATAGTAATGACATGATATTTCTTTTTGTCTAGATAATAAAAGAAAATTTTTATTGTAATATAATTCAGAACTTGACTTTATTATATTTTTTATTATAATTCTCTATGATGACACGTAACTTATATTTTGCGAGTTTATCAAAATTCATACAAATTTCTAATCTCGACAGTAATCCCATAGCTTTCATGTTCAAGCCTCCATATTTTTTAGAAAAATTTCATTATTAGCGAAAAACAAAAAACTGATTCATATCTCTCTTTTGTCAATAATTCAGACAAAGGACGTATTACTGTCATGCATTATTCAAAAGTGATTTTCGTTATTGGATCCCTTGGAATATCGCGTTTCATTATCTTCTTTGCGTCACTTCCGAAACTTCCGTTGAGCCAGCTGCTCCTAAGAAAATATCGGATTTCGATCTCATGTTTTTTTCCTGAGATATCTGTTTGTGCAAAATTGCCGCAACGTAGATATCGCAAAATTTTTATTTTACACTAATTTCATTGCTTGACATCGATAAAATAAGTTCCCATATCGATATTTTTATTCATCTCATTTTTCTATGATAAAGATATAAAGAATAAGTTGTTTTCAATTAAAAAATTGATTCCCAAGTTCAGGTTGTAGTCAGTGTATCCTTGATGCGTCACTAAGTTGTGAGAACTGTTAGTAATTTGCTGAGGAGAGAATTGTATAAGGTATTTTTACACTGAAATGAAGTACCTGAACTTGAGTGATTCATATTTTCATAATTGGCTTCAAACTTATAATTTTTTTCAAATCGATTTGTTTAAAAGAAATTCGGTATTTAATTTTGATAAATTTAGGTGTAAAATTACGAAATTATTACTTATATGTATTGTGATGAATTTTTTTTCGTTTTTTTTTTTTAGTTCAAAGCTGAGCCTTTAAAAAGTACAGGTCGAAAGTGTAGAAAAACTTGGGATTCTAAATGTGTATATTATTTTTAAATATTTCTTCAGTAAATACCGAAAATCTGAAATTTTGATGATTATTGACCAATTAGTAAAGATCTTTCCAAAATTTAGAATCGACATTAAGATTCAAAAGTGTGATGAATACTACAAACTTTTCAGTTTTAAAGTTACATAATAATCATAGAGAATCATAATTATAATTTTGAAATATAAGAAACTCGAATTCCAAAATAAATTACATAAAATTGAATCAATTTTGATAAGCTCTTCCACTTTTAGTATCGATCATTTCAATCATCATTGACATTCATTAAATTGGTTTTTATATTATTTTCTCACTACGCTGTTGATGATAGTAATTTTATAGTGATCCCGTCATCTTTTGTAATTATTTTTTGTACTTCGTTTCCTGAATCGTCAACGTCGAATTCCACAATCAGGATCGATAATCCCGATTGTCATTGATACTGATTCGGTGCATTTGCTGATTACAGCAATTTTCTAGTTATTTATACTGACCGGTCGAGAAATGGCGTGGTCGTAGTGGAGTCGACGCTGGAGACGTAACTGTGGTAACCCTCAGATTGCGCGTAGCTCGCTTGCTGGGCGTGCTGCACCATAGCGTATCCTTCCAAACGAGCTTCCGTCAATTGCGTGTCGCGGTACAGATCGACCTAATAGAAAAAAGAGAAAATTATTGGAAACCATTCCGACAGCGGATAATTTTTTCCCCGTACTTTTACGTAATGCGATTTCTAGACGAAAGTTCCGCGTTTCAGATTAGCCACAAAAAGGTTGGTGTTTGGTTAAACTTTGTATTCAGTTTTATGAGGTTTATATATCCATGTTGATTTCAAAGTTTTGCTATATCGTTTATCGTAAGCTAGCCCTGCAAATGTATTAATTTTAGCAAACAATCAACAACTCTCTCAGGCATTTTCAAGATGAACTATGCACTGTAAATGGTAATTTGGAAATGAATGAAATCGCCTAGGTAAGGTAAGGTTAGATTACTATTACATGCGATTTCATCAATTTACAAATTACAATTTAGGGTGTACAATTAATCTTGAGAATGCCTGCAATAGGTAAGTTTATTTTTTTCAGGAATTTTAAGACATTTTTGGGGTGGATTATTCCAAGATTGCTATTTAAAAATAATTCATCAAGACCCCAATATTTGCTAGAAAAATCCGTGAAAAACATTACACAGCAAACATACACGAAACATACACCAGGTATGGTGTATGTTTGGCGTATGTTTGGTCGCCAGAGGAGAATAGCTTGATAGTAGAAGAGACTACTCACTCGAGAGAGCCTAGGATCTTGGTAATTCCTCACGTATGCCTCGAGATCGGCGTGACTGAGAGTTGGCACAGTCGATTGCCGTTCCCTCTCGGGCGGCGATGGCACCACGTACTCGGCGTCACCCAGAGATTTACCCTCGCGGTCTACCCGAGGCCACATCCGCGAATCCTCCTCCGACGATCGGCCACGTGACTCAAACGCCTCAGCCGGGATCTTCTCGCACCGCTCCATCACAGTCTTCAGCTGCAACAATTTCAGAAATTCTTGTTCATACGTTTTTCCTACACTCACAATAAGTTGAAGATACTTTTTATCTTTGAGTGAGTGAATTCATTTTGTAAATAACCAAGAAATAAAAAATTTGATAAACAGTAATCAACTTTTGAAATTTATTTTGCAAATGTGTAGCCTCAAGTTATTGAAACTTGTATTTGTTAATAGTTGAATTTTGAAAATTGAGAATTTTCAATACTTATAACAGTTTTGATATATATTTTAGTAAGACAACCAGCCAAAAATGCGAAAATTGCACAAAATGTTTGAAAAAAGTCGGAGGTAAATAATTTGTTGTAAACTCTAGGACTGTGAAAATTTGTGAAAGCACCGAGATTATTTGAAATATTTTGTTGACAGCAATTGACACTCTTGAAAATTTTAAAGTACAAAATCAATGATTCCAAAGTGTTGGAATTGACGAAATTGTATAATTAGTTGAATATATTTATTATTAATTTCAAACGCCAAAAACGCTATGTTTCTACTTTAAATAATTGGAAATTCAGAATTTTGGAGAGACTAAACTTTATGATCATTTTATTTCACTTTGAAGGTAGCATAGGATTTTTTTTAAACCTCTAAAATTTCCGACCTTGAATTGTATAGTTCTTCAATTTCCAGAAGATTTAAAAAATGATTAAAATATCCAATTTTTCGTATGCTAGATCGAAACAAAAATTTATGCAATGTTTATACAGTATGTATATATTTTGAAGCGTCGAATTATAAAAATCTGTAATATATAAAATCGATGGGAATACTCAAAAATCTTGTACATTGTAGAAAGTCCGAAAAAATAATAACTATACTTTTAACGGAAATCTATAAAATAGTCGAGCTATATAAAAATAGAGCTACAAAAAAACATACATATTTTCAAGACCAACAACAGTGGAATTCACAATATTCTTCAGTGACTCAGTTAGCCAATGAGAAACACAAATATTCCATATGAAACATAGATTTTGTCATGATATTTATGCAAAAAATTAGCAGATTTCACTACATAGATCAGAAAAATGAGTTCAGAAAAGTTTATTAACAACAAGTTTTTTTTTATGTCATTAAAGTTAATTAGTGCTGCTAGTTATTCATAATTATATATGATATCGATATAAAAATCCGCTGATAAATGATATGAAAAATGATATATTGCAAAATCATTTAAATAATCTAGTTATTCAAAATTATATATAATTATAAAATAAAACTCCGCTTATAAATAATATATCCTATAATTTTATTTAAATGATAATTTAGCTTTCACTAAAATTTACGTTAATATAATATAAAAATTCAATCTACAAATGCTTGAAGTGATTTCCCAGAATTTTTATTTAATTGTTTTTTTTCAGATTGAGGCTCAAGGCTATCAATTTCAAAAAAACCAAGGAAAAGTTCAACAAAATTTTCCTGAGAATCCAACAATTTTTATCCACCTGTCATAACAACTTTTGAAAAACGTCACAAATAACAATTAGTCACGTCAATGCGAATAAGGTTTCGCATTTGTTAATCTATATCGTAAAAAAGCTCGATCAATGACAAAATGTGGTTCATTTATTTACGACAAGGCATGGGAAATGTTCTATCAATTATTATAATGTATCGATCATACGATTGTCTTGACGGGTGTGGCATGGAGTTAACAATTTGAACATCGCGGCATTAAACCAGCACTGTGAAAATCGTGAAAGCAACATTTATAGCTTTGGTCATGTGTCAAGAGAATTTATCATTATTTTATAGATGTTGCAGTAGATAATAAAATTTTTACACAGTCGCACATGAAAACTACATTACAATTTTTACGGTTTCGTAGTGATAAATTCAGGCGTTCTAGAAAAGTATAAAAAAACATTTAAATTACCTTTGACGTAAACGATTTTTATGATAATCCGAAGATTTCATTTTCGTACTTTCACTTTTGAAAAATTCGAACAAATCCTGTGTTGCATCAAATTTGATCACGCAAATTATGATCCTTTAAACACGTGTAAAAGCCATTTCGTGAAAGGCTGAAGGTTACTCCACAAAATAATCCATCGAACGTACAATACCTAATTAGTTCTAATGCTTTGAGTTTCGCTCAATGTCGCAAAAGTTTCAAACAGCGCTGGAATTCGATTCAATGAGACGTTTTAATTACGAGATACGTATCGAAAAAAAAAGTCCAATTTAACATAACAACTTTCGCAATTACGTTTGTAGATCGCCAATAAAATAAATTTTTTCATATTATTATCATTCTTCGTTTATTCAAATTATTCCAGTCTTTATTCGACCTTGATTTAACCCCGGAACCAATAATCTTCCGGAAATCCGAGAAGAGGAATGATTTCTCCAAAAACTCGGCGTCGATTTATAATCCCCCCCCGCGCCTCGCCAACCGAACGGGCGCAGGAAAAAAAAATAAATAAATAAAAATAAAAAAACGAAAACAAAACAAAACAAATCACCCAGAGCGCCACTTTCCGAGACCCAGAATCCGGCGCGAAAATAAATCTGCATCTCCGAAATACCTGACCCATTTCAGCTGGAAAAGTAGACAGGTTTACGTCGTCAACCGCAGTGCGGTCGGGCCTCTCGAGAGCGGAGGAGGCAAAAGAGAGAAAACAGCAAAAAGAAAAAGAGACAATCGAGATCTGCAGAGGCGCAGGCATCAAAATTTGACGCTGCAGAAGAAAAATTGTTAAGTTGCTTTGACTATTTTTTTAATCAGAAGACAAGATAATTGAGGTTACGGAAATTGTCGTTTGCTACACCGAAAAAAAAACCTAGTAATTTGTACTATAAATATTGGGAAAATTACTATATTCTAAGGTAATCTACAATATTATTTTAATTTTTCATATATTACAGTACATTGAACCATAAGTATATTTATTTATAGCGTGCAGTATACATAGTAAAAACGTCAAACATCTCAATTATAAGTTGATATATTGTAAAAAAAACAAAACATATTATGTAATTGAACTCATTACGAATCAATTTGCAACGCTTAAACTGTCACTTTTGGAAATAAATCACTTGTCTTTTGAAATATTATTTCTTACATCATACAGTTTCGATTCTTTAAGCATTATTGATGCTATTCCAAGAATTTCAAAAAAAGATTTTTAAAAGTTAATGCTCTTGGATTCAAAGTTTTATACAAGTTTCGTATTTACTTAGATTTTCGAGAAAATTATTTCTTTTTCTTTTCTTTTTTTTTCTCTTCATTATTGAAAGTTTTTTTTTATTATTGTATTAGGCTTTTTACTTAATTTTACATGCATTATGATTATTTAATGAAAATTCGAATGAATGTATCATTTGCATGAATATTATTGTTTTAACCCTTCCAATTACTATTTTACTTGATAATAACAGTCATTGTTCTACTCATTTTGATCATCATTTTCTCTAATTTGTTTTTTATTTTATTTATGGAACATGTTTTATTGATGAATAAATTATATATAGTTACTAAGTATAGTAAAATTTACTGTATTCCAGTATTGAATCCCCTATTGAAATATTTTTTGTAAAAAGTATTAGATTTTTGACTCAGTGTAAATAAAAAAATGATTCTCGAGATTATCGCAATTTCGAGAGGGGAAGAAAAAATTTTTGCGAATAAATCTAGAGTACAAAATTAGAAAATTTAATGGAAGTGAAAATAAAATTATTTTTCTATTTCAATTGATGAAAATTCTTTGAGGATTGTTACTATTATTACTCGAATTTGTAGAATATTCGGAGAATAAGCATTTTACTTTGTGAAAATCATAAAATTTAAGGAATCATGATATAAGTATCAAATTTTCGAACAATTTTTTTAATATTTACTTTATATAGTAGTAGAATATATTTTGAAAATTTTTCTATATTATTGTATTTGACTATTATTTAAATTTTACATGTATTATGATTATTTAATTCAAATTCGAAATAATGTATCTTTTACATGAAAAATTTTTTTTAAATGTTTTCCATTACTATTGCACTTGATAAAAACAGTTATTGTTCAACTGACCATTATAACCATTTTCTAAATTTTTTTTGATTTTCTAAAATGAACATGTTTTATTCATAAATAACTTAAATACCGTGTAAAATTATAAGGACATCATCGAAAAAATCTTTTTTTTTTTTTGAGTTTGCAATTGTTTTTTATTGTGTTCAGCAAAATTTTATGATTGAGTCTTGTATATGAACTATAAAATAGACTTTTTTGCCATGATTTACATACATTTGCAATAAATTAGCTAATTATTATTAGTCATAATGGTGGAGTTATAAAGGAAACAAAAATTTTTATTCATAAGTAGCATCATTTTTGCGCTTTAAAATAAATAAATAATTTATTTTCGTGAAAAACTTATTAATTTTTTTTTTTTTGATTTTTATTGAATTTATTGTTTTAATATTTTTTCATAAATAAGCGCATATATTATTCGGTAATTTTCAATATTTTCATACAAAAACATAAAAAAATCATCTAGTTTTTATACAATATTTAATTATAAAAGGATGTTTAACACAATAAAAAAACTATGACAAACCCAAAAGAATATATTTTTTCAATCATGTCCTTATACTTAAGCACGGTAGTGTATATCAACCATATATGTGGCGTAGAATGAGAGAAGGGATCTAAGGACCAAACTCGTTTGGGCCTATTATCTGACTGAAGGGCATAAGAAAGTAGGCCCAAGCGATTTTTGTCCATAGGTCCCCTTTCTCGTTCCGTGCATAGATCTTAGAGGTTCCATGCCACATATAGTAAAATTTACTATATTTCTTCTGGATCCCCCGTTACTTTCTTTTTTAGTTAAAAGTACTAGATTTTTCTCTCAGTGTGGCCAGCTGCAGAAAGGACAGATAGGGCCAAGGTCCGTGGTGAAATTCGCGGCGCTCGTTGGAGCGTATTAAACGACTTCCTCGTCGTGGCTGCAACGTGACACGTCGCCCCGGGGGCCTTAACTCGGTGACGTTTTATCAAACGAGCGCGTAACCGTCTAATCATACGTCGGCATCGGGTTCGTGATCCTTTTCGAATCGCCGTTTTCGCTCTACAATGGAATGTCCACCCGCGAAATGGCGCAAATGTACATATATGCGTGGTATCAAAGAGACTCGCGAGATCTAAGATAAGGTTATTTCAATTGCGGCGGCTTCATTAGCATCGTCGGCCTTGGCGGGAAAGCGCGGAATCTGACCCCACGAGGGAACTGGGAAATCGTTACGAGAAAATCGAGACTGACGGATATTGATTAATAAATATTCTATAAGTAGGTAAGGATGGGGGAGGAGATTGTATTTTAATCATAATTTATTAATAATTATTTATAAATTTGATACATGCCTTCGAAATAAGCTACATACACAAAAAGATGAATTGGAGACGACTTTTTTTAAGAGGATATTTGTTATCTTTTTATTATGTGGGATTCGATACAGGCTGACAAAGCATGCTAAATTTACAAAAATACAAAACAACGAAAATCGCTTAAGAAATGACATTGACTGGTCACAAATTTTGTGGAAATGAATAGTGCATAAATATTTTTAGAAAAGGTCACAACGATGGCTGTATAAGTGGAGGCTATTTTCAGTAAAAACATAATTTATAATTATATGCGTAATATGCAATTTGAATCTATACGGGCATCGTTGCAAAAAATGTGTATGCACAACTTATTTCTACAGAATTTTGACGATTGTGTGTGTAATTTTTATTGTGATTTTATTGGTTTTTTTTTTTTTTTTTTTTGTAAATTTAGTTTGTTTTGTGAGTTTTTGTTTCTAACATAGAAATAAAAATTATTATCTGAATAAAAAAAAATCGAATTATTTTTTGTTTTTGTGCGAGTTTAGCTTATTTCAAAGGCATGTAACAAATTGATACATGAGTACTTTTTTGTTTCAAATTTTAAAAGACGATTGGGGATTGAAGCATTATAAATTTATATTAATTAATATTATATTATTCTGGTTTTATATTGTATTGTATTAAAATCAGCAAAAAAGGAGAGGGAGGTTGTTCATTATCATATTTCTTCGAAATATACATGATGATTTTTTTAAAATTTTTTCATGACAGTCAGTGAAAACTAGTAAATACTAGAAATATTCGGAAAATCCTGATAAATTGGGCTTGTTTATATAATTATTGAAAAGTTTTGAATAGTTTGAAGTATGTTTTCAATTGTGGTAATTTTGGAAAAACCGAAAATATAGGAGATATCCAGGATATTATTAATGAGTCTGTAAAATTGAGAAAATTTGTAGACTTTTGGACATTTCTTATGATTTCGTTAATTGTGTTCATTATAATATTTTAATATATTCATTACGATTTTTAAAACTTTTTATCGAAACCTGCAAACTCAAAAAATATTTTAAGCTACAAAAAACCTGAAAAAATGAGACATATTTTTTGCGAAATTATTGTAAGGTTTGAAAGTTTCTAATGTTTGAGATTTTGAAAATCTTAAAAAATTGAAAAATTTTTCAAAAGTTCAATTATTGCCAATATTTTGTTAATTTAAGAACAATCCCAGAATTTTTTAGAATGTTTATAAGTGTTAAAGATTACGTTCATTATTAGGTATATTATCTCTTCGAAAATTCCAAGATGAATGTTTTCTAATTTTTTATAAAAATTTGCATGTTTCTCGTCTTTAATGATTGTTTTCGCATATGTAATTGATTTATTGGCATTTTTTGTGATTTTTGCATGCATTTTCTGATAACGAGTTTTCAGTCCGATAAGATTTTTTCAGTTTTTAAGTAACTGCATTTGACGTTTTCTTTATATTATTCAGTATTCATGCATGTTGAAGATTTTTTAGTGTTTTTATGGATATCTGAATAGATTTATACACGGAGAGAAATATTTAGTAACAGCAACCATTGATTTAGTAAAATATGAGCCCACAACAGTTTTGGCTAGTACAGCCAAAACTTTAGGTATGATAACCAAAGAATTGGTTACTGCAACCTCAGTATCAGTCATAAAAATTGAACATTAGTGGGTATAATGCAAGTTTTGGTTGACATAACCAAAGTTTTCATTGTGGTAAAAAGAAACGCTTTAAGTGTCTGAGACAAAAAAACTTTCACTAATGTAATAAAGGCAAAGATTTTCAAAATCAAAAAGTAACCAACTCTTCAAAGTTTTAATGCCTTTCAGGATCTTATATTTTACACCATTTACAATGTTTTTCAACTCTTACATAATATAGAAACATTAAATAATTATGACATATTCTGACTTATTCAGAACCTCGTATTCCGGCAGAATTCCTGAATTTTTCGAATCGCCTAATTTTTCAAGGTCTTTATTTTTTGGGACTCCGAATTTTTGAGTTTTCCGAATGCTCTAAAATTTTTTGAACTTTTCTGAATCTTGAACTTTTACTAGATTTTCGAACTTTTCGGAATACCGGATTAAAATTCTTGGGGATTCCCGGGTTTTTTTGGATTTCCGAATTTCTCGAGATTTCAAAACTTTTCAGAATTCCTGGACTTTTCGGAATTCCTGAACTTTTCGGGATTCCGTCCCGAACGAATGAAAATTTCCCGTCCTGTCTCGGTCCTCAAAAATCTCTACATCGCACACCCCTATAAAAAATCATTATCGAAGATTGCAAAATCTCTCAAAAATCGTTGACATTCCGACAAACGCGTTCGGGGTAGTGAAAAAATTCTCTAGCTGAATGTAATGCATTGTCGAACAGATAGCAAGGTTGCAACAATGGCCGTGCACGGGGCCTGGGTGCATGGGGATCGCGTAGGTGATGAGGCAATCTCGACGTCGACGCAGGTAAAGTGCAATATGTAATCGCTTCATGACGATTTCCAATCGACAAAGTACACATCGTTAATGCGCCCTTTTCGTCCCTCGCCACCTACGCGCCCGAGCCCGCTCGCCTATCGACATTCGATATCGCCGTGTCGGAGGCGTGTACTCGCTTAATTTCCCGGAGACCTGGCCGGATCACTAAGGAATTCGCAACCTTCGAGACCGTGAACATGCCAACGCTAACAAAAAATTTCCGTTGTTTCCGCTGGAAATCTTTTATTCCATTTTACACTTCTTCAAGTATAAATTCAAAATATTTTACTCTCGAAATGCAGAAACTCAAAAAAGGAGACACTAAGAATCAGTGAAATGTTACTGAAACAAGCTACTCAACTAATACAGTACTCTGTATAATAAAATGTACTATATTTGATGTCGATCTCCCATTACTATACAGGGTGTACCAAAGTCCCCGTGCCAAAAAGAAATCCTATATTCCTTTTTGAATTTTGAGTCGAAATGTTCTTTACCGTTCCGCAAAATTCTC
>JAPYZL010145112.1:0-16118 GCA_030522825.1 Platygaster orseoliae
AAAATTTGATACAAAATCTTTGATCCATTTTTTGAAATAGACGAAAATCGAAGACAAGTTAAAACACGCCCACGCACAATAGCTGTCAAAAACTGACTGAACATTCAAAATGGCTGAAATTGTCAGCATAAGTGAGGGTCATGAGTACCAACATAACGCCACCAAAAGATCAAAAATCGAACATACGCCATCCCGCGAAAATTCAAAATTCGCGATACTTTTTGAACAAACCTCGTATACTTCAAAATTTAGTAGGTAATTTAAACATGGTTTCTGAAGATACGAAACAATTTGGAAGAATGATTTTTTCATAAAAGTAGAATAAAAGTAGAAGGTTTTGAATTAAAAAAAAATTATACTTGAAAATTCAAAGATTTACTGTTTCGAACTTGGGAATTTCAGCAATAAATTGAATAAACTGAATATGTTTTGGGAATGATAAGAAATTTATTTCACGTAAAATGAAGCATTAAAAATATTTTTAATTTACTATGAATTGTAGTGTCCTTGATATAAATAAAGCAATAACAAAATTTCTCTGTGCTTAAGATAATATCAGAAAATGTTTTTACATATCGAGAAATCAATCGAAATTCCTCAAGTTTACGGAAATTTATTCATCCATTTTTTAGCAACTGTTGATTAGATAATACAATCATTGTACAAGATCTCGAAAAACAATCGATATTTTTCCATCCAAAAAATCTAATTACGTAGAAATAATAGATGAAATCAGACTTTTAGAATGATGAATCTATAGATGTTATTTAGGAGCATTAATAATTTGAAATTATTAATTTAATGGTGAGAAAAATATTTGTTTTGCACAAATTGTTTGTAATTGATTGAAATGCATATATGTTTGTAAAATTATGTATTGCATGCAACGCATTGTAATTAAATTTAAATGCTTCTGAAAATTAACTTAATTTGGAATTTTTCCATAGTATTTGAAAACTAATGCAGAGAAATATTAAAAATTTTTTTGTTTTGATTTTATGCCACGTCAAATCTAAGGAAATTAAGTTACATATGAAATTCTGCTCTAAATTCTGTAAAGCTCAAATTTTCATTAGATAAAATGAAGTTTAGTCTTGGATTTTTGCTTTCATATTGAAAAATATAGAAATTTTTGAAAAATTGAGTGTTTATCTTGAATTTTAGAAGTTGTAAAATAAGAATGCGAATTTTCTTTTTTTCCAGTTTTTTATTCCATTTAAATCTTACTCATCACATTTTCTTTGCGATAATGGGAAAAACTGGATACTTTTTAAATCGTCGATCCACGTGTTTCAATTTATTGATTCTCGAGTTATTGAATTATGTAATGTACATAGATTAGAAAACTTGCGGTTCAAAGATAATTCCATTTATTTATAAAGCAAATCAACATAGTTTTTAATTCTTGAATATTTAAGTTTTGGAACTTTCAGATGGTCAAATTTTTTGGTCACGATTTTTTTTTACATAATTAGAACACTATTCTTGTTGCATTTTTAGGACAAATTTCATAAAATTTTCGAAATCTAAAAGTTAATATGAAAATGAAATCTGCTATAAATTTAAAGTTATTACCCTACTTGGAGTGTTCTTATTGCAGTTCAAAGTTTAAATATAAAGCTTTTTTGACTCTATTTTTTGAAACTGTGAGATACGCGTGTTTTCAAATTTGATTAGGATTTTATTTTTGCTTCTACTGTCTGATTAAAAAATTTTTTTCTGAAATTCGTCACCTTACACAGAGATTTCAATAGATTAGGTTTTCAATGGAAAATTTTTGAGTGAAACTTCTCATGCAAATTGTTACATTTTCAAGGTCTTTGAATGTGTAAAAAGCTGTTTCTATGGTAAATTTATTTTTATTTTGAATTTTGAAGTTTCAAGCGAAGAAAACTATAAATTGTAATAACTAATAAATAATAAAATTAGCGTTAGTTATATTCTTGAGTGGTGCATATATATCTAAACTTATTTATTTCTTAGTAGAATGAGATTCGGAAGTATAGCTAATTAGTGACGAAAAATTAAATTGTGGTTGTTCTAACCATAAATACAGTTGGCACAAATATAGTTATTTATATAACCATTCAGAAACAAGGAAATTTCCGTTTACAATTAATTGATCAACTTTGATTATAGTTTTTATAAAGAATCGATACGCGTGTGATTAGTCTAATCATATTTTAGAGTTATTTTTCAATAAAAGATTACAAAATGATCAAATAAAAGATATTGGTAAGAAAATCGATTCTCGTTGAAATGGAAAAGTTCAATGAAGTACAACATGACTATATAAATTTTACACCTTAAAAAATGCATAAAAAATGCAAAAAAGGAACAATTTCATACTAATTTTATATAATATTAGTTATAGAATTTTGTTCTTATATCTTGTACTTTGAAGATTAGAATTTATCACTCCGATCCAAGTTTTTTCGAATGATTTTCAAATATTTTATCATTTTTAAATCTTATATCTACACGAATAGTTAGACTCAAATTTGATAGCATGCATGATACGATGATGTTTTTTTTTGATGATATTAATGATACATATTTTCAATATTGTATTATCTTTATTTCAATCATTTTCATGTCTTGTTCAGTTATACTTTGAGTGTTAGATAACATTTTATTTTCCACTTTTCCAGAAATGAAAAATTTGGGATATTTTTTCTGCAATTTCTTGCGTTTGAAAATTTTGAAAATTATTAAGAGGTGATCTCAGAGCTATTCGGATTTTTTAAATCCAAGTAGATTATATAAAAATTTCATTGTTAATTAAGTTATCGTTGGAACGATTATTATTCTCATTATATTTATTTAATATGATATTACGTTTTCAATTTTCATTTTTAAATGTTGTACTTCAAATATTAGAAATTATCACCCTAAACTAAATTTTTCAAATGAATTTGACATTTTATATCACTTTGAAATCTTTAATCCTATGACTCATGTTCGATAGTTACACTTCATATGATTATGTTGTTTTTTATGATAATCATGCTTGATACTTTTATTATTTATCTATCTTCATTTTTATCATTTTGTCAATCATTTTTAAAGTCGTTTTGTGGATCATTTTTTCAAATAAAAAAATTAATCGTTTTTGAACCGTATTACTCTAACGATTTTGGCCTTTGGAAATCCATTTTTCCATTTTTATGAAATAAAAAATTCACTTATTAACAAATGAAATCATTGTTTAAATTATACGAATATTATACATTCTGATCAAAAGATTAAAAAAATCAATCAGTTTTAATATTACAATTTCAATTTTCAAATATTTTCGGAAGGCCAAAAACCGTAGAAAAATCCTTCCATTTTCAGTCCCCGAATTTTCCGTTTCTCTAAAAGTGAAAAATAAAATCCAAAAACAGCCTTTTGAAAACTATAATAAAACGTAGTGTCCAAATTATAAATTTCATAATTAGAATAAATAAGATAAGATAATGACATGTTAATAATGATTTGTAATCAAAATTTATCATATTATCATGTAAAATGTCAGAGAAAACCATTTATTAATTCACGTGTAAATCGGGCGAATCCTCTTACGCACGATAAATGGCTCCAAACAACTGATTATTACATTTCGCGAGTGTTTGCCGGTAAATCAAATTAATAGCCACATCACGTCGATTAATGCTCGTTTTGAGTTTTTGGGAAAAAAGACAAGAGTTGTAAAAAATTGGCTCGGTTGCAGGGAGGATGAGCTAGGATGATGGCTCGTAATAATAAAATAAAGTGGGGGAAGGCAACGCGCGAAGCGCGAGTATATATGTAGCTTGAAAGAGCCAGCCAGCATAGTACACTTCATACCGAAAAGGGGCAAGAGATCGTGGAGGTACAATAGTTACGAAACTTGTCGGCTTTTTTTCGGACTTTTATCGTGCGGATATTTTCCTAATTTTCCAAGTGTTACAAAAAAAAACAAAACGTGAAAATGCATCGATTGTTTACTGTGATCGGTTTCATCGGCGCCGTCCTTTTGGTCCTTAAGCCGAGGGAGGCGCTTGCCAGGCCTTACGACGTCGTCATAAGGTAAGTTTTTTTTCCATTTCCATAAAGAATTGTGAGAATGATCGTAAAGTTGAATTATTTCGAGATTTTCATTCATTTTAAAAGTCACATTCATAATTTTTTCAAGACTTTTTGCATTCGCGTTATCGTTTCATACACAGGATGTGGACAGTTTTGTTTTAACTTTCCTCATTCGCTGTGCATGATATTGCAGGAAAATCTATTAGTTTCCGTTTTTTTCGTAGAGATTATCAACAGTACTTGGAAACATTTCTACAGAGTCATGTAAACTAATTTTCCATTATTCAATCGATCGATATAGAATGATGATTGATGCCTAAATCATAAATTGTGAGATTTTATGCATTTTGTGATTTTAAAATTTATTCTGTTAAATAATTAGAGCTTTTTAAAACTTTGGGATGAGTCAATTTTATGTGTGAAAATTTTTATTTGAGTGCTGACAAGTAATTTTTAATTTCTAAAATTTTTTTATCAATGAAAATCAAAATGAGAAAAATTTTGTAGCTATATCAAAATCATATGAAAATTGAATTTGTAGAGAAATTTCAAGTGCAAATTTTTTAGGTCTTTTTAGTTCTAAAATCCCCTAAATTAATTATAAGATAAAGTGCATGAGAAAATGTTTGTGGTGCAATAAAAATAATAAATATACTAAAAAGAAATATATTTTTACGTTATGAAGTTATTACATTAAACAATCAAATAGTGTATAATACAGTTTTTGAACAAAATTAATTTTTTTTAATGAGTAATATAAATCTAGAAAATTTTTAACTATAGTAATTTTTAAATATTTGAATGTATTTAGATATGAATAAATTAATTTTACTATCTAGTATTTTTATTTATACATAAAAAATAAAAAAAACATCTCGAAAAACTGAATACTACACAGAAAGAAATTTATGGTTACAGCAACCATTGATTTAGTAAAATACGAGCCCATCAAAATTTTGGGAATGATAACCAAATTATTGGTTATTGCAACCTGAGTACCAGTCATAAAAATTGAGCATTAGTTGCTATAACAGAAACTTTGGTGAGTCCATGTTTCACTAAATCAATGGTTGCTGTAACCAAACCATTTCTTTTCGTGTACATAGCAAAAAATTATACATTCTAAATCAATTCGAAAAAAAATTTACAATATAAATATGGAATATTTTTATCATACACGAACATTCTGAAAAATCGAATACTCCATGGTAAAATTCACAATATTTGATCATGATCCCCATTTCTATATTCCAGTAAAAAGCAGTAAATTTTTCTCTCAGCATAGCATTCAATTCAAATTTATAATCAGTCGATAAATTACATAATTTTCCATGACCAATAATTTGATTAAATAGAGCTCAGCAATAAATTTCCATCCCCTAACGACTCAATGAACGCCTCGTAAAGTTATCAAGAAAAGTTCCATAAATCAATTTAATGAAATCCAAAATGATCATTCAACCTGTGATTCATTTCACAATCATTTCTCGATATAATTCAATGTCGCGGGAGAAATTTTCTCTTCCGGGATCATTTTTATAAATAACCTAATCTGGATTTCCGTACTATTCAGGCACAAACGAGTTTCGGATCAAAGGCTGGCGGAATTGGAAACATTGGTTGCGTTGTCCAACATGAAAGGTCGATTAGTCACGGTTCCTGTTGGATTTGGCCAGGTCGATCCGGCGAAAATGTAAGTCTAATTTTTGTACGTTCTCCTCTCCTCCCTCCCCCGCGTTCGGGAATCATGAATCGGAGAAATAATTTGTTTTCTGTTTGAACAAGTACATTCCGATCGGGCGCGTTACATTTTTTCGAGATACGATCTGAAACTGGGAATCGGTGACATGCTTAAAGTATTTTATTTGACATTGACTCATTATCAGCATCACTTCTCGTGATCGATCTTGTCGGATTAGACAATTGCTTACAGAATTTGTTTTTGGTTTTTAGCCGCTTGATTAGGAATTTATAATTAGAAATTACGGAAGTGGCGGTTGAAATATTGGGTTAGGTCGAGTTTCGAGGAATGAGTTTTTATTTTACAGGGTTTGATTTAAAAAAATAATTTCTGTGATTTTAGTCTGTGATTGAAAACGAGGTTTTTTAATATTATTGAGTCTTTAAGTACTTAGTGGGGTATCTGGAGTTCTTGCTTGTATTTAAAATTGATAAGGAATATAGGATTCAATGTGATTTAAGAGCCTTTTGAAGTTTGACAATTTTTGAAGGTTTGTGATATCTCTGTGATTGTAGAAACTTTATCGGAGCCAATTGGAGTTTGTGGTATTCATGCAGATGAAAAATGCAGAATAAAAAATGATAACTTTGATTATTATCAGGATTTTCAAAATTTTTTAGAGCGTTGTGAGATTTTTTAATTTGAGATTGTGTTTTTCTTTTTTCACGAGTATTTTTTGTCAGAGAAATGGGTATAACGGAAGTTTTTGATTAAGAATAATTTTTGGATATTTTTTTTACTGAAATTTCACTTCATGAAACGTTTTCAATTAAATATTACAAGAAATTTATTTTCGTATTTTCATTTAAATTTCATTTTTAAAGAACTCGAATTGAAGTTTCAAAAATCCAGTCCATGAAAAATTTTTAGAAATTTTTAGTACTACAAATAAATTTGCTAATTTTTCGAAAATTTTTCAGCAGTCATTAGTAGTATGAATTCATACTAGAAGTTAAACTACTTTTTTCAAAAATGAATAACAAAAAATATTTATGTCGATTTTTTTGTATCCGTAAAAAATTTCAGGAATATTGATGATCATTGCAGAAATTTATCGAAAAATTTATAAATATTTATACTGGCTCACTATAGTCTCAAAATTATGAAAATATCGAAATTAGAATAAAGTTTCTGTAAATATGAAAAAGAAAACAATGTTTTGACATTTTTCAAAGTTTTTGAAAATTCAGGATAATACTAAAAATATCCAGGATTTTGAGGTAATCTTCGGATAAATTTGTATATTTCATTCAAACTATTTTTTATATGAATTTTTTCAACACTACCAAAATTACAAACATCTTTTAGAAATGTAAAAATGTTGGCCAACTTGTTCTAAAATTTTTTAAGTTATCGAGAAATTCTTCAAAATTACAAGAAATTAAAAAAAAAGTAATGAAATTACTGAAAAATTTCAGCAATATTGATGATCATGAAATTGTACAAATTTATCGAAAAATTAATAAATTTATATACTGGCTCATTAGTATGAAAATTATATAAAAATAGAAATTAAAATCAAATTTTTGTAAATATTAACAAAAAAAAAAACGATGTTCCGACATTTCTCAAAGTTCTTGAATATTGAGGGAAATACTAATAATATTCAGGCCTTTGAGGTAATCTTCGAATAAATTTGAATATTTCCTTCAAACTACTTTTTTTATGAATTTTTTCAACACTACAAAAATTACAAACATCTTTCAGAACTGTAACAATTTTTTCCAACTTGTCCTAAAATTGTTGAAGTTATCGAGAAATTTCTCAAAATTACTAGAAATTTAGAAAAAGTAATGAAATTACTGAAAAACTGCAAAGTTTACAACAAGCATAAAAACTCAAAAAAACTATGTATAAATTTACTGTATAAAAATGTTAATTTGATCGAAATAGTGGCATATTATGTGTAGTTACAGAAACCGTCACAAACTCTACATACTTTCTTTAAGTTAACGAAATAATGATTAGATTCAGAACCACTGAATTTAATGTTGGAAGCATTACTTTCAATTATATTCCGTTGCCGACCATTTTCCCGAAAACCGTTTTCCCGAATCCTTTATCCCGAAAGGCCTTTTTTTCGAACGGCCATTTTCCTGAACGGTCTTTTTCCCGAATCCGTTTTCCCGAAGGGTTTTTAATTTTACCGAACGGGAAATTTTCCTATCAGCCTAATGTCTAGAAATGCCATGGTTACACATTTACAATTTTAAAATTTTTAAATTGTAATAAAAATTTTGAATTACTGAATTAGATTTTACAATTGAATTTTTATATTGATTTAACATTTAGTTTTAAATTCATATTTTTAAATTTAAAAATTGAAATAAAATTTACAATTTTTAATTTACAATTTTTATCATGACTCTTTTTATTGAAGACTCTTATGAAATTCATAAATGTATACAATTGAAATAAAAGTGAAATTGCAACCGAAATTCGGAAAATAATACTTTCGGGATAATTGTAGTTAAGGGAAAAAAACTTTCGAGAAAATAGCCATTCGGGAAATAATACGATTGTAATAATGGCGTTTCGGAAAAATAGTCATTCGGGAAAACGACCGGGAATCATTATAATCAGGAATGGAAGTCTTGAATTTTTTAATGAGATAATAGAATTTTTCAATAAATAAAATCAATATTTACGAGAATATACTCGAAAGCTCCTAAAATTTCGAGTATCACCAAATAATTTAGAATCCAAACAAATTTTCTGAACAACTTTTTCGATTGTTAAAAATCACTGATATCTTTGTAATCAATGAAAAAAATTTTTGTAAAATCTGAAATAGTTGAGACTTCTGATAAACCAAATCCCGAAAATGTTCTGTAAATCCACAAAAATGTTCGAAAATGGTCAAACAGAAAATTTAAAATACACTTTCAAAAAGAAAAAAAAAAAAAAAAGAAAAAGGAAAATAGTCCACATTTATTCAACCGAAAGTATTCAAATCCATTCATTTTCTTATTCGGCAACATCATTCGTTGCATAATAGAAAAAACTCGCGAATCTTGATTCGGTTATCAGAATAACATTAACGCCACTTGGCAGAGAAATCAAAGACATAAAGTTTTAATAAGTTGAATGAAAATCTGTCCGCACGTGTAAACAAGGCGGCCTTTGATCGAGGGCGCCGGCGAATCGCGGTCAAGACTATTGTAGCGGTCAGCTTAGATTTTTCTTTAATAACATTCTTTTGTCTCTATTATTTTTAGTGGACGTAGACGACGCTCAATAGTTGCTGCAGACGAGGGACGGATTTTAAAAAGATCCCATCAAATGGCGGAAATCGAAGCCAACCAAGACTCGAACGGAAACAGAAAACGTCTCGTGCAATTTTGGGTAAGTTGCAAAAATTACTTGGAAAAGAAAAAAAATTTTGAACTCCGGATTTCGTTTTTAACAATTGATACAAGTTTTATATATAATCAAGTTTTAATTAAATAATACACTATAACTTCTATTGTTGAATAATACTTGAGTTCTCAATTTTCCATTCACTTTAAAAAGTGCTGAATCGAAAATTCGTCAAGATAGTGGAAGTGGCAACGCGTGCTACTAGCCTGATCATCGTTATCACTATTTTCGTAAATTTTTAATGCTATTTGACTAGGAAAATCAACATTCGTTCCCGGGGTAAAGATAACGAATTTTATTGCGCTGCAACGCTTCTAGTGTGCACGACTCCGAGATGAACTCTCGTTTCCGTGATCTGATACGAACAATCCGAAGCTCAATTAGCTTTTCATCGTACTAAACTCTTTTTTCCTCATTATGTTCCAGATTGAACTTTTGCAACGAAACGGAAATGGGAGGAGCGAAAATCGGTGGAACTAATGGAAATGTGCAGAGAACCTGAAAAATCGTCTCTATCAGTATTATGTGAAGTTGGACTTCCGGGACGAAAACCGGTGCATTTCGACATTCCCATTTTGAACTGCAGTGTATCACACTCTCTCCTAGTATTTTTCATCTTCATTTCCCTTTCGCGAAGAATTTTCGCGAATTATGGAAAAACACGTTCCATTTCTCTATTTTACGAAACACGAGATTCGCGAGTCGACTCGTCCATTTGTTTGGATAACAATGGTTTAGAATAATTTATTTATTTCGCGCGGATTATTATAGATAGTGACATTTATTTATGACGATTGTTGATCAGTTGGTCTTTTTTACACTTTTTTTATCGAATTGTTGAAGTTCTGTTACTTCGATGTTGTAAAATTTTACTGTATAAATTTGGAGATACGTATTTTAGTCTCGAACGTATTTTTGTGAAGCCTTGAGACGTTTTCTCGAAGTACTTAACAATGTGAATGTTTTATTACGCATTTGCGAAAGAGCACAATGGACATTTTTGATGTGATATGATGAGAACTGAGATGTACATTGGACATTGCACAATATTTGTGACAATAAAATTGTGAAAAAAAATTTATTTGGTGTATTTTTGAACCTACATTTTCGTGAAATTTACAAGGGGTTGTTCACTTTTGAATATTTTGAAAACCTTGAAATAATGAGTATGAAATGATATAGTTCATTCAGAATATACGGCAAGTTGAAAATTCCCTATTAACTTGAAGCCTTATATAAACTTCATAAAATCCTTATAAAAATCTGAATTCCTTATAAAATTTTCCATTTTTTATAAGGCACCCTTATAAAATTCTTATAAAAATTATATTTCATATTAGGCGACCTTATAAAATCCTTATAAGGAAAAAATTTTATAAAATTTCGTAATCCTTATAAACTTCGAAATTCCTCATAAAATTTTCATTGACTTATGAGGATTTGATAAGGACACTTTATAAAAAGTCTTTATAAGGATTTTATAAGGATTTTATAAGGTTCCAAGTTAGTAGGGTTCTTTGGAAATTTGTACTATTGAGACGAAGAATAACACTTTGCGACAAAATTTCGCAATATGGAATAACTATTAGTGATTCAAATAATTAAAGTTTATTTTATTGAAATCGCTGATTCTGACCTTTTTTAGGAAAAAAACATGATTCTCATATTAATTCTATTTTTTTATTTGTAAAACAAAACCGATGATAATTGATCGAAATCATACTTTCTTAGCTAATAGTATATGTTTAGCTAGAATTATCATTGTTTTGTGTAAATGAATAATTTTGTACTTTGAAATTTCAAAGATTGAACACCAAAAGTTTATTTTAATGAAATATATAGCTGATTTTGACCTTTTTTAGGAAAAGAAAACCTGATTCTTATAATAATACTATTTTTTAGATTTGTAAAACAAAACTGATAATAATTTATCAAAATCATACTTTTTTAGCTGATAGTATCAAATTAGCTAAAATCATCATTGTTTTGTGCAGATAAATAATTTCGTACTGTGAAATTTCAAAGATTGAAAGTCTCAAACTTAAAAATGGTACTAATTTGATGACAATCTGAAGAATGAAATTGATATACTAGGCATATGAATTTTTAATTTCAAGAATATGGTTACTGAAATAATTCAAAAATGCATTTTTTGAAATAGTATAGTGGCAAAATTAAATTAAGTTTGACAATAAAAGTCATGATAAAATTTTGAATAATTTGATGGTGATTTAGAACTCGAAAAATTATCAGATACTGATAAACTTATGTCTAAGATAGAAAAATATTTTTTTTTCGAACATTACTATAAAGTTCATACGACTCATAAAAAAAATTATTAAAAAATTTATGAAGTTTTCAAAAACTATATTGTTTTTTGAAAAAATTCAAGCCCTGTGAAAAATTCGTAGATTGATGAATAATAATCTACAATGTGCAATAAAAAACAATAACTTGCAATTTAAGTTTTGCGTATAAGTTTTTACAAGGATATTAAAAACGACGAATTTTAGTTTCAGTAATCGTCATTTATTTATGTAAATGAATTACTGAAAGACTTGTTTATTTAGTGAAGGATTTTTCCGAGCTTGGCTCTATGTGTTGTTGAAAAACATCGAAAGGTAAACGACTATATAAAAATCTCAAAATTGTAGTAATTTTATGTGGGGATTCTGGAAGGTATACAAAATTTTGTAATTTTTGAAATAAGGGATATATGAATAACTTATAAAACTAAGAAATATTGCGATACAAAAAATGTTAGATATTCACCAAAAGTTTAGAAATTTTCATGTATGTAAATCGTAAGAAAATTTGTTTTAAACAACTCTTCTCATGTTTTTTTTCTGAGTGCATTTGTATAGAATTCATTTACTTCCGTAAATGATAATTTTGGTATCTTTTTTGGAAGTTTGCACTTTTAAATGTCGGTTCATAAATTTTTGTAACTCGTTGTAAAGAGGACGAAAAATTTGACACTTGTATATAGTCATTCATACAATATCGTTAAACAATTTGCTACTCTAAATTCACAATTTCAAAAAAATACGTCTCTCTAATTCAACCACAATACTCTATACACTCCAACTTCGAAATTCGAGTTTACATATTGTTCTAGGAATTTCTTGAAAGTTTTTCAAATAAATCGACACTTCTCTAAATTTGCAAAAATTTATAAAGCTAAATAAAAATTTTTTATAAACATTGTTAAAAAATTTTCCTGTTCAATATCAAAAATCATGACTTTTAAAAAACATTTCAAATAAAGACACCAAAGTTTTTACAAGAATATAAAAAACGACGAATGTAAGTTTCAGTAATTGTCATTTATCCATGTAAATAAATTACTAAAAGACTTGTTTATTTTGTAAGGGTTTTTTCTAAGCTTGGCTTTATATGTTTTGAAAAGATAAAAAACACTTGCACTTCTAAAACACTGTGCAACAAAATTTAAGTTTGAAAAAGTTGATGAGCTCTCATTAGTAAAAATAGATAGTACATGGCCCCAAACGCTTATGCGTCGGAGCATTTTCAAAAGTTAGCTCTTGTTTACGAGAATCGTAAAATTCCATCAATTATTTTCATCCCATTTTAAAAACGAAAAAAGTAAAATCGCTCTTTTAAACTGGGGAACCTATTTCTGCTGAAGAGTTTGCGGAAAGTTGCATTTTTTTGCAATTTTTGCAAAATAATTTGCATTGTTTGAAAGTTTGCAAAAAATTTCGCAAAGTCGCATTTTCGGCAAAAAGTCATTAATTATTCATTTTCATCAAAATTTTAATTTAGATTTATTTAAAATAATAAAGTTTATGAACTTTTAAAGTTAATAAAATTTTTGTCAAAGTCATTAATTATTATTATTCTCGAAAATGCAACTTTGCGAAAATTTTAGCGAACTTTCACAAAATTCAAAAAATTTTGCAAAAAATTGCAAAAAAATGCAACTTTTCGCAAATTTTTCAGCAGAAATAGATTTCTTAATACAAAAAAGCGATTTTCCTTTTTTTTATTTTTAAAACTGAATGAAAATTAAGGCAGTTATACAATTTTTCATTAAGAATTTTACATTATTAAATACTCGTAAACAAGAGCTAGTTTTTGAAAATACTCCGACATATATGCATTTGGGGCCATGTACTATCGATTTTTGCCAATGAGAGATCATCAACTTTTTTAAACTTAAATTTTGTTGCACAGTGAAATCGAAAGATAAAAAAATCAAATTCTAAAAATTGTACTAATTTTATGTGGAGATTGTGGAAGATAGAAACAATTTTGAAATTGAAGACCCTAAGAACTTCTAAAACTTTGAAAAAATAAAAAATTCTTGCACATTTAAAATCGAAAGATAAGTAACTACAAATCTCAAAATTGTAGTAATTTTATATGGAGATTGTGGAAGATAGACAAAATTTTGAAATTACAGACCCGAAGAACTTCTAAAACGAAGAAGTATTGCGATACAAAAAATGTTAAAAATTCAACAGAAGTTTAAAATTTTGCTTGCATGTAAATCGGCAAAAAAATTTTCTTGAACAACTCTCTTAACGTTTTTTTTAGTACGTTTTTGTAAAATTTATTTACTTCCGTAAATGACAATTTTGGTATCGTTTTTAAAAGTTGGTACTTTAAAACGTCAGTTCATCAATTTTTGAAACTCGTTGTAAAGAGGACGAAAAATTTGGCACTTGTATGAAGAATTTGAAAATTCATACAACATTGTTGGACAACTTGCTATTTTAAATTTACGATTTAAAAAAAATACGTCTTTCTGATTCAACCACAATACTCCACACTCCAACCTAAAAATTTGGGTTCACATACTGTTCTAATATTTTCTAGGAATTTTGTAAATGAACCTAATCTTCTCTAAATTCGCAGAAATTATTAAAGCTAAATAATAACTTTTTATTTACATTATTATTGAAGAACTTCCTGCACGGAGAGAAATTCTTGGTTACAGCAACCATTGATTTAGTGAAATCTTCATTTTATTCATTTTTTTTTAAATTTATACATTTATTTATTTATATATTTATGTATTCATATATTTATTTATTTATTTAAAAAAACACAAGATTTGGTTGTCATAACCAAAATTTTGGTTGTAGTACTCAAAACTTTATTGGGTCCTTTATGTCCATATTTTACTAAATCAATGTTCGTTGTAACCAACCCATTTCTCTCAGTGGTACAACATCAAAAATCATGACTTTCAAAAACCGTTTCAAATAAAACCACCATATTTTTTGCAGGAATATAAAAAACGACGAATGTAAGTTTCAGTAATCGTCATTTATTTCATGTAAATGAACTTCCAAGTGAGTTGTTTGTTTTTGCAGTAGCATTTTCTGAGCTTGGCTCCGTGTGCTTTCGGAAAATAAAAAACACCCGAGCTCGGAACTCGTATCTCTCTCGTCAGTCTCTGTTTTTTCAACCATTCAAAAATCACCTCTCTTGATCGCACCCCCCTCAATTACGATTTGTTTTTATTACAATCGGGATTGGATATTGCAAGCATTATCACTTCAGTCGCGAGTCGACTTAGCTGGAAAAGTAAATTTTCGCAGAGCAGTTTTTTTCGGCCTACTTATCGCATCGACGTCATCTAGGTAACCCGCAAATCGCAATCGTTGATTCGCAGTCAGCGGTATTCGAATTGAAATTTTCATTCAAAAAACTTGCTCTACTGAACCAAGTCTCGACGCGAATATAATATAGTTACAGTAGAAGTAGCAAAATTCGTGGATTCGAAATATCGTGCAGCTAAAAATCCAAGTTCTGTTCTCTCGAAGCGATTGTTAAAATATCAAATTCTATGTGAAAAACGCTAAAGTTTTTCATTTATGTACAATATCTCATGAATGTTCGACGGTAGTGCTGAAAAATTCAAAAAACGTCATTACCCCGCGGATCGCAACAATTTGCGACGAAATTATTTTTTTTTTTCTTTGGCGAGATTCGAATAGCGGAAACCAATAGTACGTTACTCCGTAAAATAGCCAGAGCCAATTGACTATTTGGACGTTTTCCATTATTTAGCCCGATATTCACGAATGGAAAAGAGAACCGCGAGAAAATTTGTAGTTTATTAAGAACTATATTGATTTCGATTTTCCTAATCTCGCTCTTGGAAAATTTTTTCTTTCGTCGAACTGTATAACTTATTTGCCGATCGCTCTTCAGCCATTGTTCGTATGCTAAATACTCTCCGTTTTGAATGTTGATGCGGATTCAGTGTATTTTCCAAGTACATTTGTAATTAGTTGCTAATATCAAAGTGTCATTTTCGAATTTATTTAAACAAAAGTAAAAAAAATATAAGGTAAATGAATTATTTTTTAGTTTTGGAACTTGGAACAGTATTTAATTAAAACGAATCGAGAGAGTTAATTTATTCAAGCGTTTAATTTATTAAAAGTTTTTGTTTTTAGAATAATTTAAGATGACGCTTTGATATGAGTAACTGAAGACAAACAATTTCGAATCATGTTACAAAAATACATTTACCCTAGTGTGATTCGACCGTGTATGAAATACATTCGACGAATGTTGGCAAAACAGCTCAGCCTACACTGTATTTGGTAATTTTACGATTCTATAAATTAGCGCGACTGCCGTATTATAATTTTACCCTAAAATCATCGGCGTGTGAGCAATGGATGTAATTGAATAAAATACGCTTTGGAGGGATATACGTAGTGACGAGATGTGCTCGTTTGATCGGGCGACAAAAACGACCCATTAAAATTGCATTTGTTTTTACACTTTTTGATTCGTGAAAAATGAGATTTCGGTTTTTGAGAGCATCGAAAATTATGGACTCCCAAAATATTTTAGATAAATATATTGAATATTGTACTACTATTTTAATAGATATTTATGCTACAAGGGAGAAAGAGAATGATTCTAACGAGTGCGAAGTTGGGCACGAGCGGCAGCGAGTGCCCAAACGCACGAGTTGGAA
>JAPYZL010145126.1:0-13784 GCA_030522825.1 Platygaster orseoliae
ACGGCTACATAATCTGGTCGGAGCAGCATGATTTCGTACGTATCCCAACTTGAAAAAAAATCATGCGCTAGCGACGAGAAAAAATGGCCAAAGACATTTACTAACCTAACTACACATATCTGGCTAGAGGGTCTAGAAATTTCTCTCAGTGTAGCAGAAAACTTGTTTTATTTTTACCAGGGTCCAGTACATAAGGTTCCCAGTAAAAATTGTTTTTATAATAAACAGATGGAAAGGCTGGAGCCCCTCGAGACAAGCTAAATGTAGAGAATTTTTTTGGAGAAGCAAAAATGTAATGTACCCGAGTTTTTAGCCACCAGGGCCTTTTGAACGAATGGTTTAGTACGAATCATTTTTTTAACATAATAAATTTATAGACGCTGAGGTCCTTGACATTCAGGAGCCCTGTTGGCTTCTAGAATATTTTAGACATTGTTTTTCAAAGTGCAGCAATATTATGAAGCAAAGAATTTTATTTTTACTAGTGTCCGGTACACAAGGTTCCTAGTAAAATTTTTTATGCATATAGAACAAACAAAAAGCCTGAGGCCCTAATGTTCAGGGGCCTCTTTAAGCTACTGTAATTCAATTTTTTTTAAAGGGCCTTTATACAAGTCTTTAACACAGAGCCTTTCAACGAACTTTTTCGATATATTCTATAGTCATTCAGTACACATATTACATGTATTTCATGATTAGTCGTGTGACCCAGGTGACTTATTCACGTCTAAAAAATTTTTAAAAAGGATTTTAGGGGCCCTTTCTCTTGTCGAACTCGTATCCAGTCAATATCGCAGAAGAAAGACCTCTCAAGTCTTTAAAAATTTAGCGCAGTCGTTCTTAGAACTACCTAAAAACTCTCTTGTATAGTCAATACACATCCTTAACTGTAGAGTTCTTTGAGAAAAGATTAAAATTTATGATTTATTGCTTTTGATTCATTTTGCGGAAAGTTAAAATAAGACCTAAGCTATTTCCCTACCAAAGTCATACTTTGGCAAGTCTGTGCAATTTTTTCATAATTAATATTTCACATTTTTCTTCATGATATGTATGATATTCAGCAGTTTTTTCAACACGGTTTATTAGAGCCTACTCTACAATGATGTTAATACTATGGCAAGTCGTCCATAAATTCGAACATTGAGCTGGTTATTTTTATTCAATACTTCCACAAAACATCAAAGTAGCCTACAAGTCACAAAAAAACATAAAAAACAATCTTTTTAGTAGATATTTCAAATTTACAAGTCTTAGATTCATAACCGCGAGTGCGAAACGTGATATTGGCATTTGAAATTTGGCGCTCTTTCTTCGGATAGACTAAAAAAAAAGTTTGGCACAGGTAGCGCTCGACGAAGAACCAATATTGATTGATATCGATAATCGATACTGACGTGTTTCTATTGGCAAAGATTATTCGATGTTACGCGATACAAGCCTGGACAGTTCGAAGATTGTTTTCATAAATGAAGAAAGTTTCTTGAAGGTGAGTGTTATAACATTAGATTCATCAATGTGAGAACAATCGAATAAGTACATTTTCTTGAAATATTGAAGCTACTCGAACGATTTGATGAAACACTTAAAAACAATTTGGACAACGTGATTGAAAAAAGTAAAGAAAACAAACAATCAAAAAAAAAAAAAAAAAAAAAAAAAAAAAAAAACAAAGAAAAGGGAAAAGAGGAAAAACAAAAAAAAAAAAAAAAAACACAAAAAAAAAACACAACATTATTCGAAAGTTTACCAAAGAAGATATAAGCGAAGAAGTACGAAAGGCAGGAATGTTTACCATCCAACTAGATACTACACAGGATATTTCAATAACTGATCAGTGTAGTATAATTGTCAGATACATCACTGATAAAGTACATGAAAAATTGATATCTGCCGTCAACTGCATTTCATCAACTGGCATATCAATCTGCGATATGCTAGTAAAAGAACTGGAATCACTCAATCTCGATATTTGATCCTGCAATTCAACGGACGGTGCTGCAAATATGCAAGGGACATACTCAGGTTTCTCTGCGTTATTGTCTAAAATTTCTCCCGATCAATTACACGTTTGGTGCTACGAACACGTTTTGAATCTTGTAATTATATAGATGTAACAGAACTCAAGCGCCAATCTACTTCATTATTTGGACTCTTGAACTCGATTGCGAAATTCGTCAAAGAATCATATCTGCGCATGGATGTTTTCCTGAAACAAAATTTAACTAGAAAACGTCTCGTTATTGGCAACACATGCTGATGGTCGAAAGACAAGGCAGTTACAAATACATTTGGAGATTTTGGAGACGCGTCAGGCTGCCTGTACGTCGATATACTTCTAACACTGGATGAACTAGCAACTTCTCCAAACTTCAGTGCTGGTCTGCGGTTCCAAGCTGAGTGTTTGAAAAATTTTTTACTCAAGTATGAAACTATCTTAACAGCTCATGTTTACTCAAGAATTTTCGCTGCTACTAAAAGTTTTTCGGATTGTTTGCAAACCAACGGGATGGACATAATTTGAGCCCAAAGGGTGATTCCATCAACTTTGGAATCTCTCGAGCATATTCAACGTGACTTTGATAAGGTAGATATTACTTTACTATAATCAATGTTGAATCCTAATTCTTTAATCTCTGTTGTTTTCATTCTTTATTACAGAATTCCTACTTCTACCATTCAGAATTTAAGAATAAAAAGGTCAAAAATTATGAATTATGGATCGTTAAAAAAGTGTAATTCTACTCTGTACAAAAGATTCATTAATTTTACAATTGGAAACAATTTCGAACGATTTCATTACGTGGGCAACACATTTTTTAGTTGAGAAAGAATCAGAATTCGTTATAAATCAAGATTTCACGAAACGAATGCTGCAAAAAAAGAAAAGGTTACTGGGCCAATGAACCTAGTAACCAATGAAAAAACCTGAACAAAAATTTATGGTGAAGTTCACAATTTCATCATTGATCAAATTATTTGTGCGATCAAATCACGGTTTATGGAGCATGGAAAATTGGCAGCAGATTTCTCATGCCTTGATCCAAAAAATTTTCCTGATATCGTAGCAGGTAGTCTTCCTGAAAATGCTCTAGCAGCTCTTGTCAACATTCTACAAAGATTTGGAGAAGTTGCATCACAGAGTCTAAGCAACGCGTTGAAGGATTTTGCCTCAAAAATGGCCTACACTCAAGCAAAGTCTTCACGAATATGAAGTAGAAGCGACTCAAAATTGTGACGATGATAGAGACCCAAATGAAGATGACTCGGACACTGAACTGCCTACAGATCCGAACGAAATGAAAAAATCAGATCCAGCTTTCTGCTCTAATGTTTCGAAAATTTGTAAGGCATGAAAAAATTGTGCAGGTTACTGTTATTTTATTTTAAAATGCTTCTCATTTTATGAAAAAACTTACAAACAGTTGTTTCTTGCATACAAATTTCTTCTAACACTTTCTTGTACGCAAGTACCTTGCAAGAGGTGATTTTCAAAGTTAAAATATATCAAAAATAGATTGAGAAACTGTTTGACGCAAAAGCATTTGGAAAAATTCATGCTCATGGCCGTCGAAAAAAAAAAACTTGAATCAAATTGAAAATGAACGAATTATTGACGCTTTATCCTTACAGAGTAATTTACATGAATAATTTTGACTGTTTAACAAGTATTGTTATCAAGTAAAATAACGCCTTATTTAGAAACACATTGTTGGAAAAAGGTCGACAAATAAAAATTTTTGTGTTTGTAAGAAGCTGTTTTTATCCAAATTTCATAACTGTTCATACCTAATGAGAAATCCCAAAATTCGTACCTTTTATTTTCTATGAAACTAGTTTTCTAAGCATAAAGCATAGGGGGCCCTTTAACTCATCCGCCCAGTAGGCCCCTAAGGTCCCAGTCCAGGCCTGATTTTTGTATAAAATTGCCATCGACGAACCTCGATGGAAATCGCTTTTTAATGAGAAATGGTCATTATTATTCAAAATTCTCGTGCACCACGTCTAACGCAGACGTGCAAGTCGATTAGTACGCTACCCTGCTAACAGTGATTCTTATAAGGGCCTTATAAGGACCTTATAAGAATCAGCATTTTCCGTATAAGATTTGGATTTTTTATAAGGGCCTTATAGGGAGGCCTTATACAATTCTTATAAGAAAACCGAATTCTCATAAAACAGTCTTATGAGGAATTAGATTCTTATAAGTTTTGAAATTGTACTACCCTGCTAACTTTGATCCTTATAAGAGCCTTATAAGGACCTTATAAGAATTAGCATTTTCCTTATAAGATTTGGATTTCTTATAAGGCATTCTTATAAGGAATTAGACTTTTATAATGCTTTATAAGGATTCCGCTTTCTTATAAGTTTTTTATAAAATCCCTATTATAAGGTTCTTATAAGGTCCTTATAAGGTTTTTATAAGGGCCTTACGAGAATCAAAGTTAGTAGGGATACATAAATAATAAAATTTCTTTATTCATGAAAATATAAAATGTAACAAATTTTATGCACTATGCGTTACATAATGTTCATAAAAAATATGCAACTGTATGAAACTCTTCTTGACATTGGCCTTTTTATTTTCATGAAAAACGTACGCGCGTTCAGTAGAGTAATGGTTAGGTAGGCAGGTTGGTAATAGAAAGGCCGTAGGTTCAACTCCTGCTTAGGTCAATATGCTCGGTAACAGATTCGCATTTTTGAGTGACATAGATCATTTTACTACACAAATATGTATTATTTCTTCAATCAAAAAATTTTTTTTCATTGAGATATTTTTTATAATATAAATATTTTCCTTATAAGGCTTCATTTTCCTTACAAGGCTTTATTTTCCTTATGGGGCTTAATTTTCCTTATAAGGATCGAAATTCCTTATAAAACGACCTTTTGAGAATTTGGTTTTCTTATAAGAATTGTATTAGGCCTCCTTATAAAGGCCTTATAAGACCACCTTATAAGAGTTTATATAAGAACCTTATAAGGTCCTTATAAGAATCAAAGTTAGTAGGGTAGTGCTCGCTAGGTCACTACACCAAATTTTTTTTTCGAATTATTGTTCCAAATTCTCGCACCTGCGTACTAACGTGAAAATCGGTTAGTATTGCTCGTATTAGCTAGGTGGCTACCCAAATTTTTTCCCGAATTATTATAAACTCTAGTGCATCACGTATTAACGCGCAAATCGGTTAATATTCTCATGTGAATGCAATAAAAAACATTCATAAATTGCCGTTTTCATTAACATATTTTTTTTAGTATAGTTAGTGATTTCAAACACACAAATATTTGAATATGTATTCGAAAAAAAGGATTTTACCTTACTGCTACGTTACTTGGTCAGTATCTGACGGTAATTTTCATATCTACAAACCTCTCCGCAATAAAATACTGTAATTTAAGGTATTCTAATAGTAATTTTTACGTTACATTGCCAAAAAAAAAGACTTGTAATTTAATATATCTAGGGTGAATCGACAATTCGTGTTTTTCCGCTGTGTTCAATTGGTTTTTTTTCACAGCTGCAGCCGCGTGCACTGCTATAAGGATCTGACATTTGGCACCACGACACTTGGTGCCTGATTTCTCAACTAGTTCAAGCTCTAGACAATAATGTAAACATACGGGATACTCCGAAAATTTACAAATGACTTATTATTTAACAATGGAAAGAGTTACTTTCACTTACCGAATTGAAAAAAAAATGGCCAAATTATTGTTCCATTCAAGTTTGTGGGTTAAATTGAAATGAAAATTTAAATTTAAGCTTTCGCCGTTTTCCACGTCCGAAGGTAGGAACTGTAAATATTGCAAATCATTTCAGAAATCTTGAAAATGTATACTTGCTGACCGCCTGGAAAAAGACTACAGAAATAAAAATAGTGAAAACCAAAAGTTAAGTGTGTTCACGGCATTTTACAAAACAGGATTACTTCTTTTCCAGGTAAGCTAAATTTGATAACAAATGGTGATTTAAAAATTACAGAAATGTCCTTTTTTATTGAACTGGAGATGAAACGTGCATTGAAAAATACGTTATTGAAACTAATATTGTATCGTTAATAAAAATGATAAAACATGTGAATTTGTATTGAAAAATCGAAAAATTCCTAATTTACAATTAAAAACCAATAATTACAAATTCTATCTCTCATGAATTTTTACCATAGTTTTTTTTAACACATTTATTGTACAGTTGTTAAAAAAAGAAGTAAGGAAAAATTTAATTAATATAATTATTACATCTAATCAAATGCCCCGCTTTTGAAACCTGTTCACCACGGATAAAATTTCTTTTGGACGGATCCGTTTCTGCCCAGTTACAAACCTCACTTATTGTCAGAATAATTTTTAACAAAATAAAATTATAATTCGAAAAAAAAAAAAAAACAGACTTCTCCATATACTGTATTGAATTTTACGATTTAGAGTCCTCCTATAGTCCGCTAACAGTCCTCCCATTTTTGCCAGGGCAGAGTTACGCGAATGTCCAGTTGGTGCCAGCAGAGCACTGCTGAACAGGCTAGTGCGCTTATGATTATTCTTGAAAAACAAATTGCGGCTCGGTTCATGCCTCAAAGGTTCAAGCTGAGCTGCGTGTCTCTTTTGCACGCCATATAGGAGTGCGAGTGACAAAGGGAGCGCGAATAATGTTTCGAGAAATATATCCCGTTGTCGTTCTACGACCCTCTATGATGCGACGGCCGCAATCCGACCGGATTGCTAAATTTTATATTCTCTACTGTATTGCAATAATAGTTTTTCGAAACACAGTGTTAAAATAAGTGTTTGATTTTTTTTCGATAAAAAAATTTTGAATCACTTTTTTTTGTCAGCTATGTTGGCTGTCAACAGCTGTCAATTCATTATTTCAAATCATTTCGAAATGTTTGTCGGTAAAACAGCCAATATTCGAGTTGTTGCACTTGTTGCCAGAAAATTGTTGCCATAGATTTCGACGATTTTCATGTAGCGTGTTTCAACATTTTTTTTTTAATATATTAATGATATTTTTCGTTCTCTTTTTTTTGATAAGTTTAATGGCAATTGATTTCTTTTACTGGTAGTTCAATAATTTTACGGTGTACAATTTCTAATCTTTACTTACAAATTGTTTTCCTTTTCAAAAAAATGATTAGCTTCAATTCCTAACCTTCGGTCGTATCGTTTTTCGATCAGTAATATTTTAAATAGTTTTTTTACATTTACTGTTTTTTCATGAGTTTTAAGTAAAAGTTAGTAGTTTTGAAAAAGAATTAGTGTTGATTCTATATCATTTTACTTACGTTCAACTTTTGCATTGAGACAAGATTTTGTTTATTTATTCCATTTTGTTTTATTTATTCATTTCTTTTTATTTATTAAGGGGGGGGGGTGTCACTTCCAAGTTAAAATCGTAAGATCATTTCATGCGCTGCTCACTGAACCCCGAACTAAATTCAAAAACAAATTAAATGATAGCTGAAACAGCGAAGGAATATCAATAAATAGTGATTTGTGTTGATTTTGTATTTGTCAGTATTTGTGCATTTTAGATAATTTTGGTGTCGTTTGGCAGCAGATTTGCACAAATTCTAATCATAGTTTTAATTCATTTCATAGAACATAAGAAGTCAAAATTAATTGCGAATTTGATGAAACTTTACACACATTGAGACTTGAGTGTATTAAGAGTTTCATGAAAATTAAAAAATAGTACATGAAATGGTTTACTATATTTGCGCGTTTCTTCGCAACTATAGAATGCATTCATACAAGCGAATTGCTTTTGCTTTAAACAAACAATGTTTTCAATTTATCTGTATTTGCGAATTTGATGAAACTTCACACACATCAAGACTTGAGTTGAATTAGGATTTTATAAAAAATTAGAAAAGGTACATGAGATAGTTTACTAGATATCCGCCTTTCTTCGCAACTATGGAATCCAGTCACACAAGCAAATTGCGTCTGCATTAAACAAACAATGTTTTCCATTAATCTGTATCTGCGAATTTGATGAAACTTCACACACGTCGTCGATGTAGATTACCACCCCCGGATTTTCATGTTTGATTAAAAGATATTTTCGCAAGACCGGATAATTTTTTCTTTATCTTTTCTTCGAACGCGTAACAGACACATTATAATGAGAGGCGATAATATAATCTCGGTGCTTTTATTCAAAATCCAGGGTGTGTCTCGATGTTGATTAACATCGCGGATTATAAACTTTAAGAAAAAGGTATACGCACAGTACCGGAAGAATTTTATTTTTTCTTTGAGCGCGTAATACACACATAATTATGATAGGCGATACTTCAGTCTTGGAGCTTTCCTTCCTGGTCTAAGGTGTAACTCGATGTCGATTAACACCCCAGAATTTCAACTCAAAAAAATGATATTTGCTGAAGGGGCCATGATTTTTTCTTTACGTTTTCTATAAGCGCGTAATCGACACAGTATTCCAGAAGGCGATACTTCAATCTCGGAGCCTTCCCTCACGGTCTAGCGTGTTACTCGATTAACATTAACACTTCGGATTTTCAACTCAAAAAAAAGTTATTTACACAGGACCAGATGATTTTTTCTTCATGTTTTGAGCGCGTACCCGACACATTATAATGGAAGGCTGTACATTATGCTCAGGGCGTTTCTCCAAGGTCTGAGGTGTAACATGATGTAGAGTAACAACCCGGATTTTGAACTGTAAATAACGGCTATTTACATGAGACCGGTCGATTTCTTCTTGATGTTTTCCTGAAGCGCGTAATCGACACGGTATTGAGGAAAGTGATACTTAAATCTCAAAGCTTCCCTTCACAGTCTAGCCTGTAACTCGATGTCGATGAACACCAGATATTTAACTCTACAATAAAAGTGTTTGCACAGGACTAGATAATTTTTGCTTTACGTTTTCGTTGAGCGCGTAATCGACACATCATTATGGAAGGCTATTATTCAATCTCAGGGATTTTCTTTTATGTCAAGGGTGTAAATCGATGTCATTTCACACCCTGGATATATGCTTTTAAAAATTGGTATTTGTACAAGGCCAGATGATTTGTTATTTATGTTTTTTTCGAGCGCGTAATCGACGCAGTATTCGACAAGGCGATACTTCCATCTCAGAGCTTTCCTTCTCAAATTGCGGACCATGGATTTTGCTGGTTTTTTTCACAGTCAATCTTTGACTTACTTTTATAATAATATAGCATTTGAAATCGAGGTGGATTAATCAACTCGCGAAGTACGAATTTTTATTTCAACTACTAGCTTGAACAGAGATCATTGTTCATGAAAATTCGGTTTTCTCAAATTGCGGACCTTGGATTTCTCTGATTTTTTGCATAGTCAATCTTTGACTTATTTTTATAATAATTTAGCATTTTAAATCGAGGCGCATTAATAAACTCGCGAAATACGAATTTTTATTTTAACTGCTAGCTTCAACAGGGAACATTGTTCATGAAAATTCGGTTTGTCGAATTGCGGACCATGGATTTTGCTTATTTTTAGCATGGTCAATCTTTGACTTAATTTTATAATAATTTAGAATTTAAAATCGAGGTGGATTAATAAACTCGCGAAACACGAATTTTTATTTCAACTACTAGCTTGAACAGGGAACATTGTTCATGAAAATTCGGTTTTTTCATATTGCGGACCTTGCATTTGGCTGATTTTTTGCATAGTCAATCTTTGACATACTTTTATAATAATTCAGCATTTAAAATCGAGGTGGATTAATAAACTCGCGAAATGCGAATTTTTATTTCAACTACCAGCTTGAACAGGGATCGTTGTTCATGAAAATTCGGTTCTCTCTAATTGCAGACCTTTGATTTCTCTGATTTTTTGCATAGTCAATCTTTGACTTACTTTTTTCGACCACTATGATGAACAGGGAACATTGTTCATGAAAATTCGGTTTTCTCAAATCGCCGACCTTGAATTTTGCTGATTTTTTGCATAGACAATCTTTGAAATAATTTTACAATAATTTAGCATATAAATTCGAGGTGGAATAATAAACTCGCGAAATATGAATTTTTATTTAACTACTAGCATGAACAGGGAACATTGTTCATGAAAATTCGGTTTTCTCAATTTGCGCACCTTGGATTTTGCTGATTTTTTGCATAGTCAATCTTTGACTTACTTTTATAATAATTCAGCATTTAAAATCGAGGTGGGTTAATAAACTCGCGAAATAGGAATTTTTATTTCAACTACTATCTTGAACAGGGAACATTGTTCATGAAAATTTGGTTTCCTCATATTACGGACCTTGGATTTGGCTGATTTTTTGCATAGCCAGTCTTTGTCATACTTTTATAATAATTTAGCATTTAAAATGGAGGTGGATTAATAAACTCGCAAAAAAAGAATTTTTATCTCAACACCTAGCTTGAAGAGGGAACGTTCTTCATGAAAATTCGGTTTTCTTAAATTGTGGACCTTGGAGTTTGCTGATTTTTGGCAGAGTCAATCTTTGACTTACTTTTATAATTATTACGCATTTAAAATCGAGGTCGATTAATGAACTCGCGAATAGGAATTTTTATTTCAACTACTAGCTTGAACAGGGATCGTTGTTCATGAAAATTCGGTTCTCTCTAATTGCAGACCTTTGATTTCTCTGATTTTTTGCATAGTCAATCTTTGACTTACTTTATTTCTCTGATTTTTTGCATAGTCAATCTTTGACTTACTTTTAAAATAATTTAGCATTTAAAATAGAGGCGCATTAATAAACTCGCGAAATACGAATTTTTATTTCGACCACTAGGATGAACAGGGAACATTGTCCATGAAAATTCGGTTTTCTCAAATTGTGGACCTTGGATTTGGCTGATTTTTTGCATAGTCAATCTTTGACATACTTTTATAATAATTTAGCATTCAAATTTGAAGTGGAATAATAAACTCGCGAAATACGAATTTTTATTCCATCTACTAGCTTGAACAGGGAACATTGTTCAAGAAAATTTGGTTTCCTCAAATTGCGGACCTTGGATTTGGCTGATTTTTTGCATAGTCAATCTTCGATTTAGTTTTATAATAATTTAGCATTTCAAATCGAGGTGAATTAATAAAATCGTGAAATACGAATATTTATTTTAACTACTAGCATGAACAGGGAACATTGTTCATGAAAATTTTGTTTTCTCTAATTGCGGACCTTGGATTTTGGTAATTTTTTGCAAAGGCAATCTTTGACTTACTTTTATAATAAATAAGCATTTAAAATCGAGGTGGATTAATGAACTTGGGAAAAAAGAATTTTTATCTCAACAACTACCTTGAACAGGGAACGTTCTTCATAAAAATTCGGTTTTCTCAAATTGCGGACCGTGGATTTTGCTGATCTTTTGCATAGTCAATCTTTGACTTACTTTTACAATAATTTAGCATTTAAAATCGAGGTGGATTAATAAACTCGTGAAATAGGAATTTTTATTTCAACTATTAGCTTGAACAGGGAACATTGTTCTAGGAAATTCGGTTTTCTAAAATTGCGGACCTTGGATTTTGTTGATTTTTTGCATAATCAATCTTTGAATTTCTTTTATGATAATCTAGCATTTAAATTTGAGGTAGAATAATAAACTCGAGAAATACGAATTTTTATTTCAACTACTAGCTTGAACACATTGTCAATGAAAATTCGCTTTTCTCAAATTGCGCTCCTTGGATTTTGCTGATTTTTTGCATCGTTAATCTTTGACTTACTTTTATAATAATTTAGAATTTAAAATCGAGGTGGGTTAATAAACTCGCGAAATAGGAATTTTTATTTCAACTACTAGCTTGAGCAGGGAATATTGTTCACGAAAATTCGGTTTTCTCAAATTGCGGACCTTGGATTATGCTGATTCGTTGCATAGTCACTCTTTGACTTACTTTTATAATAATTTAGCATTTAAATCGAGGTAGGTTAATAAACTCGCGAAATACGAATTTTTTTTTCTATTACTAGCTTGAACAGGGAACACTGTTTATGAAAATTCGGTTTTCTCAAATTGCGGACCTTGGATTTTGTTGATTTTTTGCATAGTCAATCTTTGACTTACTTTTATAATAATTGAGCATTAAAAATCGAAGTGGATTAATAAACTCGCGAAAAACGAATATTTATTTCAACTACTAGCTTGAACAGGGAATATTGTTCACGAAAATTCGGTTTTCTAAAATTGCGGACCTTGGATTTTGCAGATTTTTTGCATAGTCAATCTTTGACTTACTTTTATAATAATTTAGCATTTAAAATCGAGGTGGAATAATAAACTCGCGGAATACGAATTTTTATTTCAACGTCTAGGGTGTAACTCAATGTCGATTAACACCCCGGATTTTCAAATCTAAAAAAAGTTATTTGCGAGAGACAAGATGATTTTTTCGTAGAGTTTGCTCTCAGCGCGTAATCGACACATTATTATCGTAGCTGATAATATAATCTAGGGGCTTTTATTCACGGTCTAGTGTGAAATTCGATGTCGATGAACACCCCGGACTTTTTACTTTCTTATAAAAGTATTCGCACAAGACTAGATAATCTTTTCTTCATGTTTTTTTCAAGCACGTATTCGACCCAGTATTTTGGAAGGCGATACTCAAATCTCGGAGCTATTCTCCACGGTCAGGGGTGTAACTCAATGTCGATTAACACCCCGGATTTTCAACTCGAAAAAAAAGGTGTTTGCACAAGACCGTATGATTTTGTCTATAAGTTTTCTTTGAGCGTATAATCGTAAGATAATTATAGTAGGCCATACTTTAATCGCTGAGCTTTCCATCCTGGTCTAAGAGGTCACTCGATGTCGATTAACACCCCGGAATTTGAACTCTAAAAAATGGTATTTACTGAGGAATTCATGATTTTTTCTTTACGTTTTCTTCAAGCACGCAATCGACAGAGTATTCTGGAAGGCGAAACTTCTATATCGGAGCGTTTTTTTACGGTCTAGGTTGTTACTCGATTAAGATAAACACCCCGGATTTCCAAACCTAAAAAAATGGTATTCGCCCACACCGGATGATTTTCTCTTTATGTTTTGTTCGAGCGCGTAATCGTAGCAAAATTTTGAATAGCGATTCTTCAGTCTTAGAGCCTTCCTTTACGGTCTAGCGTTTAACTCGATTTATATTAACACTCTGGATTTCAACTCTAAAAAAAGGTATTCGCACAGGACTGCATGATTTTGTCTATATGTTTTCTCTAACGCGTAATCGCCACAAATATGGGAGCCGATAATATAATCTCAGAGCTTTCTTTTACGGTCTAGGGTAAAACTCGATGTCGATGAACACCCCAGAATTTCAACTCTGGAAAATTATATTTGCTGAAGAATTCACGATTTTTTCTTTATTTTTTCTATGAGCGCGTAATCGACACAGTATTTCAGAAGGCGATACTTCAATCTCGGAGCTTTCCCTCACGATCTAGCATGTTACTCGATGTAAATTAACACCCCGGATTTACAGCTCTAAAAAAAAGTTATTTGCACAGGACCAGATGATTTTTTATTCATGTTCCCTTGAGCGCATAATCGACACATTATAATGGAATGCTGTACACGTTAGATTTTTAACTGTAAATCACGTGTATTTACACGAGACCGGATGATTTCTTCTCGATGTTTTCCTGAAGCGCGTAATTGACACGGTATTGAGGAAAGCGATACTTATATTATTTAGCGATATTTCGGCTATATCATGTTTCGGGACGTTGAATTTTCGGTTCTTTTTTCGTTCGACGCATTGGGTAAGCGGGGCAATTCACGCGCGGTCTTGTG
>JAPYZL010145142.1:0-15190 GCA_030522825.1 Platygaster orseoliae
GAGAGACACAGATAGAGCTGCGCGTTAAGAGATGCGAATCGGACGGAGAAAGAGAAGATTATTTGCGTGTATACTCCCCGGACTCGCTCGTTTTTTTTTAGCGACGGCACGATCACCGTCCGGCGATCGTAATATACACTTCGTTAGAAATTCAAAACAGTTTTTTGAAAAATTCGAGTTGAATCACGTTAGACACAAAAGCAAGCGTTGCAATCAAATAAGTTTTAGATTATTTATACACTCAATGAAAGTTAGTATGGGGAGCGAAAATTTTTCTAATGAATTTAAAAAAATATCATTATTAACACAAAAAACTAATGTGGAGGATAATTTACATTGCCTACATTGGATACTTCCGACATAAATTTATAAGATTCTGCTTTCTTTTAGACATGCACGGAAAGAAAATTCGACCTTTCAAAGGATGGAACCGTTCCTCCTTTAGGAACAGGTAGTTTCTCGTCCTTTAAACCGGTGAATTCACAGTTTAAACCGGTGAACTCGTGGGTTTTGACTACTGATCGAAAAGGAGGAATTCCTCCTTCTAAAGGACAAATTTCTCACGCGTTCAAGGCACCGGAATTCCCGTGCTTTAAAAGGTCGATTTTTCTCTCCGTGTGATATCTTACATATTTTTATGACATCTATATTTATAAAATAGGCATATTTTGATTAAACAAAGATTCATTTTTTATGAATTTTTATGCATTGAATAAGAGTGAAATGTTTAATACACTTTTGATAGAAAAAATTTTGAACGATCTATAAATCGATGGGTCCCTAGAAGAGCATCGTATCTCTTGGGGCTCCCAAGCATTTCATTGTATCTTTGACAGAGGTGAAACATTTCATCGTAACTCAAACTTTTTACTTTTTCCGAAAAAGTCATTATTGAGTTCTCTAAACCCTCAAGAATGTTCCACAAAAAAATTGGAAACCAATTTTAAATTTTTACCTTTCAAAATTAAAAAACAAATTTCAATAATTGGAATGATCAAATACTGGTTGACTAGATAATTTTGACTTGGCTATTCTTTTGGAACATTTTATTTTTACAAGATTAATGTGCTTTTCCCTGTTGTTTAGTTCGCTGAGCAACAAATTTCCATTACTTTGTAGGTTAAATTTGTTATAACAGTGCGTTTAAAAACATTATTGAAGTATTCTGTTTCTATCAAAAATACATGCTTTTTATGGTATTTTCAGTTTTTGCAGAAGTAAATGACACTGGTTTTGTGAAATTTATTTATTTAAACAATTCATTTTAATAAAATATTGCGAAAATTTCTTTTTACAAGATTTATGTCGTTTAGATAGTTTTTTAGGTTGCCGAGTAAGAATTAGAGATCATTTTTGTAAAATTCGTTTATTTAAACATTTTGTTTGAACAAATTATTGCAAAATTTTTCTTCTACAATATGTATATCCTTTTCATGGCTTTTTAGGTTGCCGAGTAAAGATTTGACATTGTTTTTGCAAAGTTTGCTCATTTACATAGTTTATTTAAACAAATTATTGCAAAATTTTTCTTCTATAATATGTATATCAACAACAAAATTAAAAAAAAAAAAACAATGACATCTTTACTCAGCAACTTGAAAAACCATAAAAAGTATATATATATATATATTGTAGAAGAAAAATTTTGCAATCATTCGTTTATAAAAATTGTAAAAATAAACCAATTGTGCAAAAACAATATCGTTATTCGGCAGCAACCTAAAAAGCCATGAAAAGGATATACAAATTGTAGAAGAAAAATTTTGCAAGAATTTGTGTAAATAAATAGTTTTAATAAACGACTTTTACAAAAACAATGTAAAATCCTTATCCGGCAACCTAAAAAGCCATGAAAAGGATATACATATTGTAACAGAAAAATTTTGCAATAATTTGTTTAAATTAGTAGTTTCAATAAACAAATTTTGCAAAAACAATGTCGAATCCTTACTCGGCAACCAAAAAAGCCATAAAAAGGATATACATATTGTAGAAGAAAAATTTTGCAATAATTTGTTCAAATAAATTGTTTAAATAAACGAATTTTACAAAAACGATAGAAAATTCTAACTCGACAACCTAAAAAATCATGAAAATGAAATATATCTTGCGAAAAGAAATTTTCGTAATATTTTGTTGAAATAAATTGAAATAAATTTAAACAAAAGAAATTTATTATAGTTTAATAATCAATATTATTGATGCAAAATATACAAAAGACGGCTTTAGAAACCATGAAAGGCATATGCGTTTTGCAAAAATATATTATCGCAGCAGTAAGTTAAATTTAATTATTTAAACAAATGAATTTTATTCATTACAATATGAAAAATATACCAGTGATGACTCCGGGCACAAATCTGAAGGACAATTATCATTTTATTCTTTCAAGACAAAGTTTATGAAAAAATTTTCGATGACACTTATATAATAATTATTTAAATAATTATTTCATGAGTAATAACTCTAAAAATTATCATTAAAAGTAAACTATCAAGACAGAAGAGTAGATACTTAAAAATGTTTATGTCAAAAATATTTTTTGAGGGAATGAATTGATTTTTCATAATTAAGTTTACAGCTTTCATATTTTTAGATAATAAAAAATTATTGTGAAGATTATTTATTGTAGTATACAATTATTTTTTCAAAATCCCCTACATTATCATATCATTTTTCAATGCTGGTGCAAGAAAAATTATTCGTTTCACGCGTGAATTTTTTTATGGATAAATATTTTTAATATGTTTAATTTATGTCTTTCTTGCTTTATATTAAAAGAATAATATTTATTCTTTTGTTAAAAATTACAAAAAAATTAGTCAAAAGATAATATCTTAAAAATATAAATAATATGTGATTAGAAACATGTGTAACATATTGTTTTCAAGCTTTCCTTGTGTTTCTTGAGTGACGGAAACTTTACATCATCAATTTATCTCGAAACTGTGATTTTTCAGATACGATGAAATGCTCGGGACCCCCAAGAAATACGATACTCTTCTAGGGACGCATCGAAATGTACGAAAAAAAAAGTACAGTCGTTTTTTGACCAATCGACCGATATCCATGAAAACACGTGCAATCGTCACTTGTGCAAAAAGCGAGATGTTCAATAAAAATTTGTTCAATTGAAGCCATGCCAATTATTGCATGAATTTTACTCACCATTAAGCTCATGCTCTGTATAGTACGTGGGAGTTTCATCTTCGCCATAATGATGCTTCATCAGGTACGGAAGTACAGTTATAGAGTGAAATTCGTCACCCCTCAAAGGTGGAATCGGAACCTCTTCATAATTTCTGGGAAGCGTTGCCACTGTCCAAGGATGGGACTTGATTTGCTGCAGCGATAACCTTTCTTCGACGTCCTTACTTAACATTCCTTTTAGAAGAGATTTCAAATATTCGTCGATGTCTTGTGGAAAAGTGTACACTCCCTTGCCAATCTTTTCGTACAAAACGTAGATGTTACCATCTTCGAAAGGATACATCCCCGTCGTTATATTGTACCTGAGAAAACACAAAAAGTGTTTGCCGTTACATAGAACTGTTTCAACTATTTACAATTTTTATGGTTGCAATTTTAAGAATTTTTTCAACAGAATGAAAATCTTCTGAAGAAAAAGTTTTATTTCAAAAAATTGCTTCCACCAATCAAATTTAATTAACTTCGATTAAGTTGAAATCAGCGTTTGAATATTATCAGCTACTGTTTGAAATTATATGTTTGAAAGTATTCGTATATGTTCGTATAGGTTCGTAAGGGTTCGTGTATGTTCGGAAATATTCGTAAATGTTCGGGTATGTTCGCAGGTATGTTCGGCATTGTTCGGGGATGTTCGGTGATATTCGGGTATGTTCGTAAGAGTTCATGTATGTTCAGGTAAGTTCGGAATTGTTCGGGGATGTTCGGTGATATTTGGGTATGTTCGTAAGAGTTCATGTATGTTCAGGTAAGTTCGGAATTTTTCGTGAATGTTCGGAGATTTTCGGGAATATTCGGGTATGTTCCGAATATATTTCGTGATATACCTACACCCCCCCCCCCCCAAAGTATGTCCAATACCACGGGGAAAGACGTAGTTCTACGTCAAAAATAACTATCACCACAATAAACCAACCAATGATGAAAAAACGTGATTTGAAGATGTTATTATGACATAAATATATCTGAATGAATTCAAAAGTGGAACAACTCCAAATTTAGGTAAAAAGTACTGGAAGTTATGCAAAGTTAAATAAAATTTCGTTTTCGAAAAAATAGGAATCTTACAAAGTGACGCCGCTGCTCCAAATGTCGAGCTTGAACCCCGAGTAACTTCCGCAACAGTTCGCTATTTCCGGAGGTTGAAACATCGGCGTTCCTGGTCCCGTCATGCATGTGTCGTCTTCAGCAAACATTCCTAATGCCTAAAAAGAATATAAAATAACATTGTTTCGAACAATCAACAAGAGGATGAAACAAATTTCCATCATTGTTTAAGATATTTACGACATTCTAGAATATTACAATTGAATCTAAAACATACGAACTCCTCAAAAATTTCATATAATTTTGGATTTCTAAGATATTTATGGAATTCCAAAATTCCAAAATACTGACATTTAAAAATATTGTGTTAACATTATATGAACTCCCACACAACAGTTTTTTTGTATTAGAATAGATTTTATAAATCAATGGGATTTAGGACCACTTGTTATTAATTACTCTGAAATTCCATTAAAATTATGCGACAATTACTTCTGCTATTCCAAAGTCGCTTATTTTCAACGTTCCATCCAAGGTCAGTAATAAATTTCCTGGTTTTATATCTTTATGAACAATGCCTCGACTATGCAAATATTCCAAACCATTAATTAATTGCCGAAAATAACCATGGGCTTGCCATAATGGAAATTTTTTATGGGGCGTACTTTCCAGCATGTCCTGGAAAGAAAAATTTAATTTGTGGTACACTGATTTCCAGAACAATATGAAATCCAATTTAAATAGATAAATGAATATTTAAAGATAAATAAATAAATAAACAAATTACAATTGTGATATCTTCAGCCCAAAGGAAGGTAATAGAATAAAAATATGAATGTTATTTCTTGAACAAGAAGGAATTGAATTTAAATTTATACTGTTTGATCAAAAATACTTTTTTATACTTTTAAATTAATTAAATTATAAAGATAAATTTTTGTACTTGATTTTCAGAAAAAATATATAATACCTGAAATAATATCTACAACAACAAAACTTATAACAAAAATTTGCAATTAGTTGCAAAACTAACGAATTCCTAAAAAAGAAGTAATTAAATTCAAATTTATGCTGTTTCATCAAAAATACTTTATCATACTTTTGATTTAAATAAATTTAGATAAATTTTTTTACTCAATTTTATTAAAAAATATGAGACCTGAAATAATATCAACAACAACAAAACTTACGAATTAGTTGCAATTAGTTGCAAAACTAACGAAACGATGAACATTTTTACCAAAAATTAATAAAAAAGGTGAAGAATATAATTTCGAGAAAATCGTACTTGAATAAAATAAATTATGTTACATTATTTATATTGTTATAATAATTTATAAGTTGATATATTAATGATCGATTAATTATTCGATATTAATAAATTTCTTATGTCCTTAAGATAATCTTCGTAAAAATGTCAGGAATTTCAGACTATAAAATTCATCAAAATACAAAGGCACTTCAAACATTTTTACGAAATTATAAATGTTTTTATGTTCTTCAGTGTTCGATTTTTAAAAAGTTTAAATATAATTTTTATTTGTCAAAAAAATAACAACAGTGAAATTCGTGAAAAAAAAACAAAAAAACTATGAAGTAATCAAAAAGGAAAACTTTTTCAAGTATAAAAATTAATTTTACCTGAAGTCCACCCACACAGAATTCCATGACCAAGTACATTTTTTCTTTCTCTTCAACATGAATTACCTCCACCAGGGATATAACATTTTTGTGTTTCAGTGTTCTCAAAAGCTCGATTTCACTGAAATGAGAAACAGTAATTCAAAAATAGAGTAATGACTTGATTCACTATATGAATTTGAGATTTCCTGCTTTTTCCTTATTTTGCTGGTTTTTTAATCATATTTCATTATTATTTTTAATTTATTTAAATTAAATTTTTTTATATGTGCAGTTATGAGGGAATTCCAGATTATATGTGACGCGATCTGAGAAAAGGGACCTTCTAGGCAAAAGTGAAAGTTTGAACGGCGCACTGTGGAAGGCGTTGAACTGCCATTCAAATCCATGTAAATAATTTGGTTCATCAATTTATATTATGTTTAAGAATTAAAATTTCGGAATTTCGTATGTTTTCCAAAATTTGTTGAAACTGTATTTTGCAGACTTTTTCATGAAAAATGATCAACTAATTTTTTTTTATTTTCCTCGAAAAACTTCCCATAGGACAGCGAACTGGTAAACTATTTTTGCGTTGAAATAAAAATAAAACAAAAAGAACGCAGAAAAAGTTGCAGAAAAATTGAAATTTTGTTGAAAAATTCAAATGAATCCCAACTCGTAGAATGGCTCTGTATTCATCCTGATCTCTTAATTGGAATAAAGCTGCATAATTTTTAAAAATCATTATCGAAATGATCATACAATTCAATAAATATAAAATAGTTATACACTTCAGTATTACAAAATATTTATTGCAATAGATTTTTGACAAATGCATTATTGATTAGGAATTAAATATTATGAAATGTTGAAATGTTTTTATTTTTTGGGTTGAACTGTCATTTTTTGTAAGATTCCATGCTGAAAAAACTTGAACAGTACTCGATAATATTTTATCATTTTTCATCATGTTCAACATGTATGTTGATCATATTTCATCATTTTCGATAATTTTCAAATTCTCGATCCAGGACACACGTCAACCTCAATAATTTTTCATCATGTTTGTAAAATAAAATTAATTAGTACGGCCATTTTACATAATTTTTTGTAATTTTCAGATCCATGGTCGAGAATCAAAGTCATTCTCAATCATTTTTCATCATGCTCATAAAATAAGACAAGTCAGTACTGATCATTTTACATAATTTTTCCTAATATTCATATCTTTGGTAGTCAATCAAAGTCATACTCAATCTTTTTTCATCATTTATTGTCATGTTTATAAAATAAGACATGTCAGAACCGATAATTTTACATCATTTTTCTTAATATTCATATCCGTGGTGGATAATCAAAGTTGTACCCAATCATTTTGCATTATATTTATAAAATAAGACAAGTTAGTACAGACCATTTTATATCATTTTTCAAATTAAAAGTTTCACTTCATTTCACTTAATTTAAGCATAATGAATATGAAAATGTTTTCTTACCCAGTTTGTAAATCAACATTCTAATGGGAAATTATTTGTTTCTTATTCGACTGCATCACATAATATATTTGTTTTGTACCTAGCAATTATGAAACATTAACTGTGAATTAGCTGATGAATAATATTTCAATAATATTCAATATTATATAATAGTTATGTTATATACTATAATACATTATGTAAGACTGTATAATATTGACATTTCGCTATTATTATTCAATATACTTTTACATCGTTATTTACATGTCAATAATAGATATGGAAAGTTTTTAAATATTACAGCTTTTTTACGAAAAAATGTGTTGATAACATATTGAAATACAATGAAAAATGATTGAATTGAAAATCTCGATCGTTTTACATAATTTTGGATAACACAAAATGGGTCCACATGATGAAATTTGATGGAAAATGATGTACTCTTCAAAAACTCGATCACTTTACATAATTTTAAATCATGAAAAACGGATTATTAAGGGGTAAGACCACCATGCACGTCAAAAAAAAGGACAATTTCAGGAACGTTTTTCAGAAATATGGTGAAAGCTGTCGCAATTTATTTTATAGTTTTTGATCAAGTGTATTTCAGCGTACAAAAAAAATTTTTTTTACATAATTCTGATAAAAAATGAGCCTCTTCCTGAACAAATTGCTAAGGCTAGTTTTTCGGGAGGTCCAAAATGGGCGAACTAACTGTACCTTCAAATTTGAAACTAGAACAAAAATTTAATATTTTTTTTTTAATATATATCATACACTAGTGAACCACGTAGAGGATTTTGAAAATAATAATTTTTTGAAAAATTGTAAGCATATGAACAAAAAGTTCACTTTTTTACGTGAAAATTTCATATTGAATTGTTTGTAAAAAAAAAGTTTACAACATATCGAAAAATCCCTAGGTGGTTCACTAATGTATGGTATATATTTTGAAAAAATTCTTGGATTTTTGTTCCAGTTTCAAATTTGAAGGTACAGCCAGTTCGCCCATTTTTAAAAAATTAACTGCAACAACTTGTTCAGGAAGAGGCTATTTTTTATAGGAATTATGTAAAAAAAATTTTTTTTTTTGTACCTTTAAATACACTTGATTAAAACCTAAAAAGGAAATTTAGATAGCCTGCACTATATTTTTGAAAAACGTTCCTGAAATTATCCTTTTTTTTTACGCGCATGGTGGCCTTACCCCTTAAGGTGATAAATATAATAAAAAAAAGGATCGACTCTTAAGAAACTCAATCCTTTTTCTTAATTTCTTATCACAAAAGATGGACAATAACAAGATGAAATATGATGAAAAATGATCGACTTAGAAATCTTTATCATTTTTCATCTTTTTTTTCAGCAGAGTTGTGTTAGTTCAATTTTATGCTAGCACAAACGGCAATATTTTTCAAAAAAGTCTATAATTATAATTATATTTAATAAAATATAAAATGACTAATAAAAAGCTACGAATACATCATAAAAATTAAGGTTAAAATTATAATACACCTTCATACTCTTTCTTCAATTTTGTAAGAATAAATTGCCCCACAATTCAATTTTTTCTGAAACACCCCGTCTTTCGTGCAGATAATTTTATAGCATCAAACATAATTCAAAAATTAATGAAATTCATTACAACCTTATCAAATCCAAAAAATATTTTTCAGAACAACTAAAACAATCTTCCCAACTTCACTCACCGTTTGACGTTGCTTTCGCCATTAGGAATTCTGCGGAGCTTCTTTTTTTTCAAAATTTTAACCGCCATACGACACAGAGTTTGAGCGTCCAAAACCTCCTTCACCTTGCCATAACTGCCTTCCCCCAGGAGGTCGCCCATCATGTATTTCCCGCCCACGATCTTGAGGCGTTGTTTTTTGTCTTCGTAAATAATCTGATCCGAATTGACTCTATGGAAAAACATGTTGATGTTGTCGTCGATGTCATCGTTGGCCCAGGCCCCTGCTTTTGGGTCTTCAAAATCTTCCACTTGATCCACTTCAGCGGCATTCCTGAAATCCGGCCCGGCTATTTCGAACTTGACACTTTTATCATCCATTTTACGAAGAATTTTACATATCCTGGATTTTCGTTTATTTAATGTTTCGCTACCGGTGAAATGTTCTACAAAACCAGTTGTTTTTTTTTCCTTTTGTTTACACTCGCATATGTCATATAGCGGACTGTGGCAGACAAATTGTGAATATTGTGATAATTTTATTGTGAATTATTGTGAACAAGTGTGAAAATCCCCCACGCAACAAAGCAAACTCATTTTGTATCACATGCTAGAAAGAGAACGAAGATGTACGAATGATATCACTCGATGTCACTTTTTTCGTTATAGGGAAATAACGGAAAATGTGGTGTAAGGTCGGTAAGGTCATTCCTTACCTTAGACCATATAGTACATGGACCGCTCGTCGGGTACCGAAAAAACGTGGCAGACATATGGGACAAGTTGTTATGTCCAACCCTATAGCAGCAAGACAATTGTGTGCAGCAGTTGGCAGCATTGCAGCAGCAATTGTATTGCTGCTAAGGGGTTAGACATAACAACTTGTCTCATGTGTGTATCACGATTTTCAGCGTACAACAAGATAGGCGACGAGCAGTCCATGTACTATATGATGTTCTAAGTTCGAACCCCTCTTTGCGTCTTTGTCAATCTTGCGTGCTTAGAGGCAACTCACGACAAGGACGGAAAAAAGCTGGGTACGCGCCTGGGTCAAAGCAACGTCAAACGGTGAGTGAAGTTGAGAAGATTGTTTTAGGAGTTGCTCTGAAAAATATTTTTTAGATTTGCTTAGAGGGTCATTCTTTCTGGTGTTTTAAGGTATCACAAAATCCAATATGGCGGCCGCGGAAAATTCAAATTTCAATTGAAATTTGAATTTTCCTACGGCCGCCATATTGGATTTTGTGATACTTTAAAAACGCCGGACAAAATAATCACGGATAGAATGACCTTATATACCTAAAATGTGAAAGTGTGTAAAAGTGCAGAGTCAAAATACAACAGAACATCATTATCATTAACCTTATTATTTGAACCTAAAAAAAATGTCAATGTCAACACCGTTGACGTTTACGTTGCATACAACATTTTCATGATTATTATTGTCCTTTTCTACATTGCGACCGCAACGACAGTAACTTTTTATCATCGTGTATCATCGAGCATCATGTCAAATAAGCTGAACGTGTAAATAAGTATGCATTTCTGAGTTATTTTTAAACATTGTGCATTTTTGTTTTACTGTACACATCGTTGAACGTGTTCTATATTTAATTAAAAATTCTAATTGTTTAGAGTGAACATGCAAAAATGTAATTTTTAATTTGACATTCATACCGGTAATTTATACTCGAGGTCGTGGCGAAAAATTGTGTGAAAAGGAGTTTTTTTCTTGAAAATAGAATTTTTGAATGAAAGACGTATGGTGGAAATTTTTATAAAAATGAGATGTTATTGTGTGTAATTGTATTATCGTTTTTGTGAAAAAATTACAGGTGATTGGTTAACTAATTTAAGAAATATTTGATGTGGAATGTTGAAAATTTTTATTGAAGAGCGTGACAGTATTTTTTTCCTTTTATGGAAAAAACATACGTTTTTAAATAAATTCTATGATTATAAAATCTATAAAAATAGTGAATTTTTATTAATTCTATGATTATAAATCCATAAAAATGGTAAATTCTTATAAATTCTATGATTATGAAATTTATAAAAAAAGTTAACTTTTATAAATTCTATAATTAGAAAATCTATCAAAATAGTAAATTTTTATAAATTCTATGATTATGAAATCTATAAAAATAGTGAATTTCTTATAAATTCTATGATTAGAAAATCTATAAATATAGTAAATTTTTATAAATTTTATGATTCATTAATTTAATTAATAAGTAATAGAATCAGCAAAAATTGTAAATATTTTATTTATAACATTTTGCAAATAATAATTACTTAAAAGATTCAGTAAAATGACTATGTGAAGTAAAAGAAAAAAAAATAGATTTTTATTCTAAACTAACTGTAAATTAAATAAAAACACATTTTGATCGATTCATTTTTTTGAATATCAATCAATTTTTATTTTTATGAAATATTTAATGTTCAAAATACAAAGATCATAATTAGAATAAGGAATACTTGACTTTAAAAATCCAGAAATATTTAGACTTGAGAATCAGAAAATACAAATCCTTGATGTTTAAATTAAAACTGCTGAATTAAAGAGTACGAAACGATAAGAAATAAAAATGTGATTAATATGAGAATTTCAAAGCTTTTTGAATAAAATAGTCCAATTCTAAAATGTTGAGGGCCATTTTAATTTCATGTATCAAAAAATAGATAAAATCTTGCAATTTTATAAAAAATCGTGAAAAATGGTCAACGTTTTCGAGTTATTTGAAAAAGTAGCAAAATGTAACAATTTCTTGTAAACATTCTCTATGTAATTATATGAGAATTAGAATCCAATTATCATTTTCTAAATTATGCGCCGGAAGCTCCAAACGTTTAAGAAATAAACGAAAATGATAGAAAATTATTTTTTAACTCCACCGAAGAAACGGTAAAAAATAATTAAATAATATTGTTTCATTTCGATAATTATTATTTCAACTACAAAATGTGATTTGAATAGTTTTAAAAAATTTTTTTATTTTTAAACGTTTGGAACTTCATAAACATTCTAAATTAGTATAGTTGAATTAAAAATAACAAGACCTCAAAATTTATGAAAATTTTTGAAATAAAAATCTCAAAAGTTTTTCATTCAAACATCCTAATTCAAAATTTTCAATGAGACCAATTTATGGCATAAAAAGACAACTCAAAGCTTATTTAGAAAAAAATCATAGAAATCAATAAATATTTTCAAGTTATTTGAAAAAGTAGTGAAAAGGACCATTTTTTTTTTAATTTTCTATATTTCATTGATTAATAAAATCTAAATATACAAATATTATTATATTATAATTATAATTAATAAAAAAGTATGTAAAGTGTTAAACGGAAGAATGCAAAACTAAAGAATTGAAACGAATAAAATATATGAAACCTCGGAATTTTTTACGCAAATCTCGACATTGCAAAATTTTGAATGCAAAACTTTTATTTTAAGGTCCATATCAAAAACGGTTAACATTTCCTAAATTTTCGACATTTTTAAAATGTTGACGGATTGTTTAGAAAAACTGCAAATAAAATTGTTGAAATAGTCAAAACATCTTTGTTATCGTAATTTCTAAATTTTAATATTCTAATCAATAAATTTTGTCGACTATTTCTTGTTGCAAATTTTTAGAACGCTTAAAATTTCCATAAATCTTTAAATTTTCCAACTCTGAGCATTTTCCAACTATTGATAATTTATGAATTTTGCGAAAGTCCTATCATTTGGAAAATGTTACAAATGTAACGAAATTTCTGAGTTTTAGTAATCATTAAAGATTATGAATGATATTTAAGAGAATTCAAAAAAAAAATTAGTTCAACCACTTAGCAAGCATGAGTTACTCTGATTTGCACGTTAGTACATAAAACAAAGTTAACTTTTACCATATTGAAATTCTATGTGCCTGAAGTTCCAAACGTTTATGAAATCGAAGAAAAATTTATTTTTGATTCACACCCATGATAAATATTTAAAAAAATGAGAAATGTTAAATAATATTTGTTACAAATAAATACAGTAAACTTTCGTTTATTCCAACCGCCGCGAAACGTAAACATTCGGTTATTCCAACTCTAGAGAGGCCTACCTCTACCGCATGTCTTTGTCAGTAACTCTCATTGGCTATGTCGCCACGCGGGGCAACCAATGAACAGTCTCGTGTGCGAGAGAGATAAAATGCATCGTCACGTCACGCGGGATAGGCCGCACAGGGAAAGTGGTGAGAGGTAGAGAGCATCGCCAGTTGGAATAACCGAGCGGAAACGAGTTGGAATACACGATCGTTGGATAAGCGAGCGTTGGAATAAACGAAAGTTTACTGTAATGATGAATTAATTCTATTACTAGGAATTTCAGAACAATTTTTTTCTATTTTTATGTTTATTTTTAAATGTTCGAAACTTCAGAGACATGAAATTCTTGCAACCTCTGAAATTTTCAAATCTCTTAACAACTTTTCGAATTTCCCTTACCAATTACATTTCCACAATTTCGAAAATTATTTGAATATTATAATTTCACAAAATTTATTGAATTTTCAGAATGTCAGCCTTCTTGGAAATTTCAAAATTATTATAATACACGGGGTTCCTGTAGAATGAAAAAAATTTATGAAATTTTGATGGAATAACAATATCTGCTAAAATGTTCCCAATAACGTAAATTTTAAAATCACTAAATTTTACAGAACATCTGAATTTTCGAATTATATAAATTTTGACATATTTATCATTTTCATACATTTTTTCCATTTCGTGATTTTTTATTAATTCATATAGAAGACTTAAAATTCATATAATTCTCTTATTCACTGAACTTCAAATTTTTTCTTCAGAGAAAATGAGTGTGGGGGCGGGAGATTTCTCTAAATTTCTTTAAATCGAAATTTATAACTGACGATTCCTGAATCTAATACAACTGAATCCAGATACTTTGAACTTGAAAAACAAATTGACATTTAACCAGAAAATTTTATTAAAAAAAATTTTTTTAATTATTAAACTACCATAATTATTAAATAGAAAAAATTTTCAATTAATTGATTTCATCTGACTCAGAGTAACGAGTAATAAATTTCAAAAAAGATTTATAAAATTTTGTATTAAAAATTCTGTCAACAACTTTCACTTAAAGATCATCGCAGAATTTAGATATTCATTAAAATTTTTTTACGTTGTACCACGAACCAAAAACACTATATTTTTAGAAAACTTTATCAAATTTTGCTTCTGGAAAATCACTTTTTTTGCTAGAATCATAAAAACTTTGTCACTAGATTATAAAACAAGAACTAGAACTGTTCAAAATTTGTTCTCCACTATAACGCTCTGTCATATTCATTTTTTAAAACTCATTCGTCTGATTTTACAATAATTTTCAATTTTTGCAGACTGAAATTGTACAGTCTCTGGAAGTGAGAGTGAACATAGTTAGTAATCAAGGAATTTATGAGGAATAGAAAAATGACGAAGCCACAGCAACGTAAGAGTTTAAGATTTTTACATTCCCAGTATAAACTGAATTTTTTTAGTTTATTTCGAGTAAATTTAGTTTTGGTTTCAGAAAATTCAAATATGCTCAAATATGTGAGTTTAGTCACATTGACTTTGCAAAATGCAGTGGTTGGGCTCAGTATGCGATATGCTCTTATCAGAAGTGGACCAAAATTTCTGCCATCTACAGGTAATTCTTAACTTGTTGACTGAAAAAAATCCTGATGAATAGAAGCACAAAAAAGTGGGTGCAAACGATGACAAAAAATTAATAACATTTATGAATTTATAGCTGTCGTAATGTCTGAAGTTGTCAAGTTGTTGACATGCATGGTCGTTGTGTTCATGGAGGGTGGCAGTTTACGACAATTCTTGAAGACTATTGACACAGTCATCATAAAGCAGCCCATAGACACTTTGAAAGTTTGCGTGCCATCGCTAGTGTACATTATCCAAAACAACCTCCTGTACATTTCAGCTACGCATTTGGATGCTGCTACTTACCAAGTAATTAAAAAACTCATAATTGGAAAAAGTGTGTAGGTAGAAAATTTTTTTTTCCCATGCATCCGTAAAAAAGGCCATTTTATTTCTATGGAATGCGGGAACAAAAGCCCCTTTTTGGGGTACTCGGAAATCAGCGGGA
>JAPYZL010145146.1:0-13271 GCA_030522825.1 Platygaster orseoliae
GGTACTACAAGTCAAAATGCTATAATCTCTTCGAACGAGGCTCTTCGTATAATTACGATTGAACTTCACTTAAGGTAAGTTCGTTTAATCGTATAATATATATATACTCGTATGTTTAACTTTGACGTTTCAGAGACTTGGAATTGGAAATCAGCTGATTGAAAGAAACTTCTTGATACGACAAAATAGAAAACGCAGGAATGAAAAAAAAGGGTTTGAAGCTGAATTGGTGAAAACTAATGTGTAGAGATTGTAAGTACGATAGACTTAGGAAACCTCGAAGGTTTTTAGACCCTGACATCTTTTCTTTAATTAGTAAATGAACTTGAAGTGAACGAATTAGGTTATGTTCATTTATTTTTTTGATTCATTTATTTTTTTGATAATAATGGCTTTGCCGTGGCCCTCAACTAGGCCCACGACCGTGGGCCATCCCTCACAGCACGAAAGTCCCAGGGACATCCCCGAGACCATGTGTGCTGTTAGGGATTGATCATATTATCCCGTGTATTTTGATGTGTATTTGCGAAGCTAGAAAGCCGAAACGTTACTATTTAATGCAGAAAAAACAGCTCGCCAACAACAAGCTTCGAGTTGTATTTTTTAAATTAAAAAAAAATTTTTTTTGTTAAGTAAAAGGTTTCCACGGTAGTAGTATTGACTTTATAACAGCATGTCACATTTCGTCTGAGAGACTTTCCAAATGAACGCAAAATATTATTGGGCTTTCTGTAAGAAACTCTTTGCGCAAAACTTTTTTGCACGACTTAGAAAAAGTAGATGTAGATATATTTATAGATTTCTCTGCACCTACGTGTACGTGCTTTTATCAACAACATTTCATTATTCTCCAATTTCGCATTGTTTCTTTTTTTAAGAAAAGTAGCTCCAGAACATTCATGAGATCTAGTTTTAATATGATTCGTAGACTTCAGGAGCATTGGTTGAGAAAAGTTTGTTATTCGCCATAAACTTAGAGTTGTTGAAAGTTGCTACAACGTTGTCGTGCACAAAATCGATATCTAATTCTTGAATTTGATCTCGTTCCCAAGGAATAGATTGTGTAAAGTGAGAGGATTTTTTTCCTTCGTTATTTCCAATTTCGCTTTTATACTGCTCTAGTTGAAGCGTTACAACTCGGAACTTTGTTAAATTTTGTAGTTACTCGACTTTCTGCACCGTCGAGGGTTCGAAAGTTTTCGCGTGCTGGAGCAGACGATACGCTGCACCAATTTTAACTGATTGTGAGTAGCGTGTAACTTTCGCTTATTCTTTACAGAACGCGATAAGGCCAAAGCATTCTCCAATCGGGGAATTCTCGAATAAGAACTGGTTAGCTCACTTAAAATCCGCCTAGATAAGTCTTATTTACATCAATCCAATTCCGATTCTGTTGAACTTTTATACAAATTGAATCGATGTAAATAAAACTTCTCTAGGCTGATTTTAAGTGAGCAAAGCGATTCCTATTTGAAAATTTTCCGTTTCGTCGCCCAAATTCGCTTTAGTTGAGGTCGTAATTTTTTACAGCTCACAAATAGTTATATATATTTATGTTAATAGTATGTTCATTATTTAATATTGATTGCACTGTAAAATTTTACGATAATGATTTTTTAATTTTATTACTCAGTTTGTATTTTTTACTAAATAATAAGTTGATAGACAAAATGGTTGAAGTATTATGTTTCTGACAGAAAAAAATTTTTTAATAAAATTTTTCGATAGATGTTTACACTTATGCATTCCGAATTCGTTTAATTTCATGCTTATTATTTCATGAAATATAAGAAGATCTGAACATGTACTTGAATTCTCTCAATAAATTTATTTTTCACCTTCAAACTTCGTATACTGCAATATATCTCTCGAAAAATGCCAATTTTTAATATAAATCAACTTCTTATGGAAATTCATTTCTTTTTTAATCAATTTCCAAAAAAATTTATTCTATACAAAAATCATATATCTTATAAAAATTCATGATTTCTTATAAGATGAGAATATTTTTTTTTTTACAGTTCGTATGAAGTATAGGAGACTTATTTTCTTGTACTATGAAATTTCTTATAAAATTGTCTCTCGTGTTTATAAGATAACTTTATAATAAATTTTTTTCTTCTAAGTATTTTACAAGTTCAACTTCACAAGAAACGGAATTCTTAGCCGATCGAATTGTATAAAAACATGACTGTGTCGTTTCTTAATCAAGATTAGAGTATAAAGCCATGTCACGTTCTAGATTCAACATTGTTTCTAGTTACGTTCAGAATGAAGAAAAAAATTATTTCTCGCATAAAGCACACCTTTGAGATATGTTTTGTATGCATACTTACGGGGTTTTTGAATTTAATTAAATTTAAAAATAATTTTTTTTTTACGCACAGAAATCCAAATTGGAGTCTAAGCTACATCATAAATGTTCTCTCATAAACTTGCAAGGTTGAGTATGAAATTTTCAATAGAATTCTATTGTCATAACTTGGTTTATTTTTTATGTAGTTTTGGGCTTCTTGCACTTGAAACCCTGACACGAATTTCGAAAAAACAAATTTTTTAAGTCTTATAAGTCAAAATATAGTGTCTACAAGATTCAAAAATTCTTTACACACAAAAGTTTGTACGTGCCATATTTCAGAAAACAGAAATTATACATCTGAATAAATTGTTAGAGAACACAATATTTTGGATCAAAAAATGATCAATAAATGTGGTATGATATGATTTCGAAGAGTTGCAGAAGTTATACAAAGAGAAGATATCGAAAAAGAGTTATAAAAATTAAATAAAGAAAATTACTAATACACATCATATTAGAATTGAATTTAAAAATAATAAAGTTTTATTCTGGTACTTTGAGTACTGTTTTTCTAACGAAACTGCTAACTTTTAAATATATATTGTACATCTTTGTGAATTATATGAAATATGTGTTGCTATTTTAATTAAATCGTTCTAATTTTCAAAAAATCTTGGAATTACATTTCACCAACATGTTTTCTAGATAAAGCAATACGTAGTATGACAACGGGCATTCATTACTTTCAGGAAATTTCATAACAAGAACCCTTATCAACGTTGCATCAAACAATTTCGCGTTTTTAGGAAAAGCAAGTGACGTTTCAGAGCGCAGTTTCGCGTTTTATCAAAGTAAATGCTTGAAGTTGTTGGAATTTCATTACTTTTTTATGTAGACTTTTCTGATTAAAGTTCGTAGAGAAAGAGAAAGACCGTCACGGGTTCATCCAAACAATCCCATTTTACTCGTTTTACATTTTTCCCCGTCGTTTGATTCATAACGTTCTTCATATCTCTGTTTCCCTGTGTTTTATTAATTAATTCTTTCGTTATCCCTGGTAACGGCGCGAAACGATTGTTTTAAGTCGAGCTTTCCAGTCGGAACAAAGTGAAATAAAAAGTTATCAGTGTTTATTTTCCAGTGACGGAACAGCTATAAATAAGAAAGATGGGGGGAGAGAAACGCTTTTTCAAGTTCCATGATTATAATAAATAGAGCAGTATACAAAACAGATTTCAGTCATAAAGGAGGTGGAAAAGAAATCATAAAAATTTTTATTTTCGAACACTTAAATTTGGCAATTCAGTTATATTGGACTCTTGGTTTTATTAGCGGAAAATCGTAAGAAATTCAATCTTGATAATAATTAGTCATGAATCGAACCACAAATAGAAAAAATTATTACAAGGCACTTTTTTATTTTATTTACTTATTTTTTTATTGAAAAACTTTGCTGTAAAATTTTGGGAACTACAGAATCATAGATTTTTATTTTCATAGAATCATATTCGAAACATACAATTCAATCTGATTTTACAAAAATGTCCCAAAACAAATATTTATTAGAATCTATTCAGTTAACGTAATTGAATTACGTGTTTTGTGTATATTTAGAAAAAAATCAACATTTTTTCATTTATATCTTTTTTCCTAGGTTTTTGTTATTTCAATATCTACGTTTTCACCAAATAAATTATTAAATGAAGCATTATTTTATTGCCTTTATGCTATTTTCCAATAAGTAAAACTCCCATCAACAAACTGGTTAGTCGTATTTCCGAGCCTGTAATCTTCTTTTCAAAAAGCTTTCAGAAAGTCAATTAAACTTACGATAAATTCATCAAATGGAAAATTGTCGGTTGGTTTATATATTTTTATATTTAATATGTATAAATCATAATCTTTGCAAACTTTCCTCTCTGAAAATTCACGCTTTTACGTGCACCGAATATTGTGTTAAGGCAAAGATGAGGTTAATTATTAACGCTTTAAAATGCACGTTGAATGAATGTTCGCTGCGTCTTAATGACATTAAAGGCTTCTAACAGCGTTTGTGCGCTTTAACTTCAGTATGAACGAGGGGCTCATACTAATAGCATATACTCGGGACACGAGGAGATATACAAAGAATTTTTATCACATTTCAGAGAAGCGTTTGCGTTTCTAATAGCATCCAAAAGACGTTTTGTTACTTAACTTAAGTCAAACTTTTTTCCTTTTGCAGGAACTCTGTTCATATTTAATGGATGAAAATGCAATGAAAAAATTGTTTTATAAAAAGCACTCAAGCAAAGTGCTGTTTGGATTTGTTATTTTATCATGATGTGACTTTTCCGTTCTAGACTCGAACAACCAACTTTTCGGGCCGGGGACGGAAAAAAAGTGACGTTGTACTTTACAATATCATCACAATCACCATTGGATCTATGGTATGTGATTTGCAGTAAATAATCTACCGATTCATAGCTTTACGTTTTTACGAGTTTGACCAAAGTAAATAAAGCGACAGAACACGCAAGCGAGAGAGTAATTGCCAATTACATTAGCAAAATTACCTGCTGTTCCACTCGTTCGTCAACGGTGCATTTTCTAATTATTCTCGTGGTATTTTCCTGCTTCTATAATTTTTTCATTTTATATCACGTAATTCTTATTATTTTTTAATATCAGTTTGTTTAGATGAATATCATTTCTTGATGATTTTACAATAGATTTCATGCTGCAGGAAAAGTTTCAGTCATAAAATTTAATTTGAACATTTAGGTTTCTTTCTCAACTAGTAAGAAAACGACCTAGCAGCTACTTCTTTTAGGCTCATTTTCGAATATCCTTGAGTCCTTAATCAACCTTAAGAAAATATTTTTGTTTCTACTCATCAGTTTCAAATTACCTTTGATATTCTAGACTCTAGTCCCTGAAAATTTCAATTTTGTTCTTTATTTTGTTACTTTTCTAAGACATTCACATCTTGACTAAAAAATTGTTCATTTTCGGAGCTGGTGTATAATCGGAGATACATGAATTAAAATTGAAATTTATTATTGATATAAGAGCTCAGTTTGGATTCGATGTAATGTAATTGTGTCGGGCAGCTGTCAAGAACAAGCACACCTTATTCCGAGACTTAAGTATCAAGTTCGAAATCTGATATCGACACTTCGCATATTAATAATTATCAACTCGAGTAAGATTTTACGAGAACTGGCGAATCATCAATCTACTAGCTCTTTTTATTTTTCATTCATGAACTCCATTATACTAAAACGTATCATTGAATAACACTAGGAAAGTCTTTAAAAACAATATAAGCTTACAAAGCGTGTCATTTTTTCGTGTCAGAATAAATTTTCCAAAATATTGAATAGTTCGAAAAAAACATTTTGTGTAACCTAAATCAAGTTATAGATAAATATTTTTTACACCAGCTTTAACCAACTTTGAACAATAGTTGATAAAAATTCTAGAATTTACGAAATCTTCCACCAAATCCGCAAAAATGATTAAAAAAGTTTTTCAGTTTTTATAAATTTGTTTTATCGTAACGTAACAGTATAGCAATGTAAAGTCGGCTAAGAAAAAGCTCTGTGAAATCAATGGAAATTTCATCCATCTGACAAAAATTTCTCTCGCCCCTGGGGATTCTGTAAAGCCGGAGTTTTGCTTTTTCCGCAAAAATAAACCAACTGATAAAAGTACGTAGTCGATAAGGATTCATGTTTTTTTCATTACACGTTATAAAAGAGATTATCGGGGGTAAGTACAGCGCTCAGGATCCGTCGAATAAAATTGTGCTGAGCTGGGAAGTCCCGATTCGAAGGATCGTTAGAACCTTAATCTCTTCTTACAACCTCGAATAACAAAGTTGAATTATTCGTAATTAATTCGTAATAGCGGCTGCTGATTTATCGCCTAATCACTGGGAATTACACTTTCCTTCGAAACACTGTCGGAAGGTCTTTATCGATCGATGTTTTGATAAAAATATAGTCATAGTAAAATCTAGATCAATAGAAACGAATTTCAAGATAAATCGATTTTATAAATATAAGTGACAACAATTTTTATATTTTTAAAATATAGATGCACTCATATCTATTCGATCGAGAATAATATTGAAGAGAAGACATGATCACAAATTCTGTGAAAATGCTGGAACATCTTAAATACAGCATCAACAATCTGTTGTTTTGGACGTCATTTTAAACCTCCAAGCCTTAAAAGCTGGGTTTATAAATTTCAACAGTATTTATCGAAAACGTAAAAACGATTATAATGATAAAAAAATTTTTTATATTCTGAGTGTAACTAGAAATATTCTTTATTCACAATTTGCTAGTAATCGCATATTTGGACGTGAATTACTAGCAAACTGTGAATAAAATATCGTACTGTGAGTTTTGAAAATTGCCTATTTTGACAAAACGATTACAGCCCTCGGCTTCGCCTCGGGCTGCAAACTTTCGTTTCGTCGAAACCGACATTTCCAAAACTCGCGGTAATATACTATTTTATAACAATAGGAAACCACCATAAAGAAAAATCGTTTATTGAAAGTGTGAAATCCAAATTTTTTTTCATGAAATGTAGTCAACTTGCACGAACTCATTTGCGAGCATCTTAACACGCCTCCATTTTTTCACTTTCGCGCGGGCGTAAAAACTTTACTACCCACGTGAACTTCATCATACTTTATTAAAGAAAACATCTCTGACAACGTTAAGCCCTAAGCTTAATCCCATTTACATTCCAAACGATTTCATTTCGCTGCTAACGTTGGGTAAGCAACGATAACGAAGCTAGTCATTTTCGGTCGTAAAACCGTCGGAAAAAGTCCTAACGGTTTGCGATGAAGGAAATAGCTCCAATCGAAAAAATCCTCGACTGGTCAAGCACAGAAGCCTAAAAATGATGCTTAACTAGTGAAATCTCTTTTGAGGTGAAGTGGAGCCATGTAATGTGTCAGGCTCTGAAATTTACGTGGTGAAGTACTTTTGAGTATGAGCAGAATAAATTACTTTTTCAGTAGGTTAATATTTTTTAAAAAACACTAAAAATTTTAAAAGTAATCTGAATTTATGGGTACAATATATATACAGGGTGTCCCAGAATCGACGTGCAATATTTTAACCAATTTTTTTTCGGATTTTTTTAAACCGAAAAATCCTCTTCCATTTTTCACAAAACTCAAAATTGGCCGAGATATTCGAGTTTGAAATTTAACCAATATACGCGCTTCTCCGAGGAGTGGAAGTAGACACCACCTACCAAAATTTGTCGAAATTTTCTCCATATTATTCTGAGTCGAAAAGTTCTTTACAGTTTTTTAAAAAACTCAAAATCAAGAAAGTTATTCGAGTTTAAAATCTGAGAAACCTGATTGGTCGAAACTTCTAACCCAAATAACTTTTTTGATTTTGAGTTGTATGAAAAGTGGCAAAGAACTTCTCGACTCAGAATAAAATGGAGAAAATTTTGGAAAATTCTGGTCCGCGGTGTCTACCCCCACTCCTCGGAAAAGTGCGTTTATTAGCTAAATTTAAAACTAGAATATCTCAGCCAATTTTGATCTTTGTGAAAAGTGGAAGAAGACTTTTCAGTTTAGAAAAATCCGAAAAAAAATTGGTTAAAATATTGCACGTCGATTCTGGGACACCCTGTATTTTAAAATATTCACTTAATGTATGGATATATTTACTTTTTTGGGGGTGGCCCTGAAAATTTGAGTTTATTTTATATGTTTTATCTAAATTACATAAAAATGTTGGATGAAAATTATTTTTTTTTATTGTACGAATTTGGTGAACTTGGATATTTTATGTAAGAAATCTTCGACAGTATTAAACGTCAATTTTTTTCGAAATGAAACTTATGGTCATTACAACTCGGAAAATATGCTCACGATATCCAAAGGTTTTTAATCGTTCTTGTCCTTCAGATATGAACTCTAAAAAATATTATTCTATGATTTACCAAAATTTTAAATCATCTAAGATCAAAATAAACTGCTATTTTATGCAAAAGAAGTTTTTTTTGCGTCTGAATTTTACTTTCTTTTTGTAAATAAATTTTTTCTGGTAAAAAGGCTTTCTTAATTTTAAACGCACCCTGAAACAGGCAATTCTGACACAATGAAAATCAAAAGATTGCATGAGGTTGGAATTCCGAATAATAATAGCTATATATTTTTTCAAATATGCATGATAATAAAGTTTCTAAAATACGCAATGAATTTATTCTAATAATAAAATTTTAGTCAGGCCTGAAATAAAGTTGTACTATTTCAGTACTGGCAAATGACCGACAAAATACTTTTCATTACAGATTATTCTCTTAAACGTGTTTTATTTTCCAGCAATACTAAGAAATTATTTCATTCCAAGAGGATCATAATTTTTTGTTCTGGACGCTTCCTTTTCAAAAGAAGCAAAATTATCGTATATTGCATAGAAGTTTAGTTATGGGTGAAAATTGAATTGAATTACATGTCATTAACTGAAATTCCGAAAATCCAATGTAAAATCAGTGTCAAAAACAAAAAAGACTCGACGTAAAAAAAAATCAAAATAAATTATACGAAAAACGTATCTTTAAGTATATTTAATACATAATTATTTTAGTATTAAACTTTTCCTAAATTAATTTCGTGTATTGAAGTAAAATTCATTTACTGTTTTAATTTACCATAAATACTTTGAAACTGAAGTATTTTGCCTTAATTCTCTGTCTCTTATCTAAAATGATGATCCCCTTAAACGGACTAAAAAATCTTGTAATTCTCAAAAGATATGCATTACAAGAGATATTTTATACACCTCCAATCATATTTCGCGAATCGCCGAAATTCCAATAAATTACAACCTAAATTGCCCGACTCACCCGCGAAAATCAGGCTCAAAGTCAAAAGTATGCCCCTCATTTTCGAAATTCCCATCTCGATCTCAATGACCGCATCGTCCTATCCCTCATCAACCGGCGCTTCCCCTTTTTCTTCACGAACCCACCATACAACGACTCGTTCGCTAAACTTCCGCACTCTGACACAATCCAGCACTTTCCCCAACTTCCGGCAAATCCTTAAATCCATTTGCCTCCGTCACATCCTGGCAAACCGGCAAAAAAAGGTGTTTTAAATTTAGCGGAGACGTGAGGGGATGGAGAAACGTCACTTAGGAGGAATGCGCGAAAAACTGGGTTAGAAAAAGCACTGCGGTATGAATTCTGCACCAGGGAATAACCCCGTGTGGGTCGAACTTTTTTCGCGCCTGGTGAAAAACTGACAGAATGGTGGAAACGCGGATCTCAATGTTCGTGGGTGGTTAGCGCGTCCTTTACAGGACTCGGGCGCACTGGCGATCCCGAGATTTCGTGAGGTGGCTAGTGCGCGTGATAAGCGATATAGCTAATATTGGATGCTAGGACGGAAAAGCTCAAGTTGAACGCAACCGCGGGCGCAAGCGCGGTTGAGGGTGTGTTGCCCTCCCCTTTCGAAGGAGGGAATGCGGGCGTTCGAAAAACAAAAACTGGAAAAATCAGCGGACGTTCGAGAAAAAATTTTCAGCTGTTTTACAGAAACAGCATGGCTGAAATAGTGGTCTAGAATCGAAAGTCTTTATAATCAGTGATGGGATTGTACTACAAGGTGAAAGTTATTGGAGGTTAATGTGTACAAGAGTTTATCGCTTCGTATTTTTTTTTTCGCACTTTCGAATACATTTCAGAAAATACATTTAATACTTTGAATTTCACACACACAAATAACTAGTGTTCATAAATTCTCCCAAACCAGAAAACAAACAAAAACTCAACCTCAAATCTTAACTTTTTCCCCTGATTCATCGAATGTACCAAAATCAATAAATCAAGAATCATCACTTATGTCAGTTAGATTATTATTCAAATTTGCTCTGTGTTCGGCGAAACTTGCGCCAATTAGATTAAACGTTGATTCGGATCTTGAAACATTCCCAATTTTAGCTCCCGTAATTCCAACTTGATATACTCGGATTATTCAAATTCCAACGTTGACCGAAGCTTCAATTGGTTTTATCATTTCGTTGACTTCGCTGATAATTCAACTCGAATCGCTCGAAATCCAATTTAAGTTCCCTTTGCTGAATCGCGTTCTCCCAACTTTTAGTCATTTGTGCCAGTTTTTGGTCATTAATTAATCACCATCTGAAAAACGATCCACGGTATTTAAATAATCATTAATTGAAAACTAGCGCTGAGTATTGAGGATGCAAGGGAAGGTGTGGAAGAGAAAACGCTCCTGTAATGGGAAAAACTCGCGGATTCTTCACGGCATTTCAACACCACGGAGAATCCTGACAATTTCATCTTCCCGCGAATAATGACCAAACTTTATCCCTCGCAAAAAAGGAGCGAGATTTTCAAGCTCCGTTGTAACTTTTCGGAGTACCTAGAAAATCTGAAAACCTGTTGGGATTTTTCACTATATTTATAGGTTTGTTTCTTTTTTTGGTTGAAGACGGTTTTGATTTTACTTTTCAGAAATAATCTTTTTTTGTAGCTGATGTTTTTCCAACTTCTACGTTGCTTAAATTCATACTTTCTAAATCATAAATTTTTTTTTTACTTGCATGACTCACTATCAAACAAATGACTAAAAAGTGTAACTCTATTAATTAGTTTGTTTACCGAACGATACGTGATGTTTTTAATGAAAAAATTGGAAAGAAACCTTTACTGGAGCAAAAGCTCATAAAAAAATTTTTCAATGTTGGAAAAATTTGAAATTTAAAGTCACTTCAGTATCGTAGATTGGGATTACCAAAGAGTAATTGTATAAATATTTTAAAAAATATAAAACGAATTACTTTTTCCAAATACCACAACAACAAATTTCTTTAAGAAAAGTACCTTTGTATAATCCAGCCTTTTTTCCTATGATTTATTTCAGTGAAATTCGTATTATCATTTTGGTTATCGATCACTTGTAAAATTGCCTTCCGTTCACATGATGAAATACTTTTAAAAAAAGTTCTGTCGCACTTAACATTTACTCAAGGTTTCAAAGCAGCCAACGTTTGTTTTAGTTTTTACATCAAACCAGCGACGATCCGGTGGGAACGTAATTTCTGGGCGATCCGAAGCGCAGGCAGCCAAACTGTTAAATTTCGAAGTTGCAAAGCCGTTGTAAGCCGCAGGACTTTACACAATTTATTGACTTGGGCGCACTATCTTTCGCGAATCGATTGAAATTTTCGTAAAATCTCTTAAAGGCCAGAGGCATCTTTTTTCCAAATAATTTTCAAAAACGAAAGATATAATTAAAATATAATAAAATAAGCAGTAATAATTTAATTCACAGTACTGTTTAGATTAATTATATTTACTGATATTATAGGTTACAGTGTGTTTAGTATTTCAAATTTTGTTTCGAGTTATATATAGGCAGTAAATATAGTTTTATGCAATTATATATAAATGAAGATTTAACACGTCCTATTTTTATGATATAACAAATTTCGAAAATGTTAGAATAGAGTTCATAATTTTTGAAAATGTGAGAATTTTTTTTCATGTAGCATTTTTCGAATGGCTTAAATGCTTTTTTTAGGTGTCTCTCAACCAACTTGCTATTAATCGCTTCAAAGTTCAGCAGTGATTGGTACTTAAAAGTTGCAAAACATTTGTTCCACAAATGGAAATTGCCTAAAAATTTGGTTGACTGATTTGAAGAATATTTACTGAATTATCACGTGGCTGGAAGATCGATGGCTGCGCCGAAACCAATGAAGTTTGCGAGTTCTACGTAACGTACGCATTTATACTAATAAGTTGACGCCTTGTGCAATCGCGAAATTTGGTAATGCGCAAAATCACCGCGACTGATTAAACCCAATTTCGAAATAGTTTTCTCGCCGACTGCATTTTCCAGGAGTAATTTCATTTTCTCACTTCGCGTACGTTACTTTGGCCAAAAGTTTATCGCGCTTCCAGAAATATCGTTAACCCGGTCATTATAATTATTCGGCACGTTCGATAATGCGATTGCTGTGCGTTTGGATGCAAAAAAGTCCCGTTCGCCCGGAAAAACTTTTTCGTGAAAATATATGTTCTCGATGGAAAACAAAAAATGATCGCCATTCTCTTGAGTTCAAATGCTGAATAGCCAGAGATTTTCGGAATAATGTATTAATAAACTAATGAATCAGTTAATTAATTTAACTAGTTTTAGCGTTTCATAACTTATGGTTCAGCATTTTTTTTCATTAGTCTAGAACCCAAAATTTAACTTTGAACACTGTTTTGCATACACAACCGATTTTACTTCGACTCACTAGGATATCAGGATTACGAAACAACACGCAGTTAAAAATTTTTTTACCGATATTCACAACATCTACATGCTATAAAAGTCATCCTCGATAGGAATAAATTGGTTTGAATGAATTGGAAAAATAAATTTCATTATCCGTTGATTGAATGAACTACGGAAGATGAAAATCATATTTTTCGTTGAAATACGGTTTGCAATCTTTCACTATTCCATGGTAGATACGTCATACACGTAATATCGATTTCCGTATAACCTTTTTGATGAAAAGTAGATAAACACTTCCCGAGGGAAGTGAAAATTGTGCATGAAAAATATCGTTCATGCGATATATAAAAGGAAAAAGAGCAAGGTGCATTTTTGCAAGGCGGATATACGTTCACACGATAAGTCTCGATGATTATTCAGCATGAAAGCCTTTTCATTGTGGGTTTGAGTTTTAACAAGACGAGGTGTTACTTTCAATAGACGAGTCTTGGCATTCATCAGAGGGCAACGCACCTATCGCCAGGTGAATGTTTAACTATTGAAATGAATCCGCCGCGACTTTTTCCAACTTTTACATATAAAATGCGTTTATTCAACTCCCGCAAGGAATATGTAATTTCGGACCCCTGCTGAGAGTTAGAGAAATGATGAATTACCTGACTGTTGACGTGAAAGTTCTTCTTT